>JAGYWB010000057.1:0-92081 GCA_022539455.1 Dendrobium nobile | reverse complement strand
AATAGCCCAACATAGCCCACAAAAATTAAAGCAGCTTGGCCCATGCAGGTCTCGAACCTGCGACCTTCGCGTTATTAGCACGACGCTCTAACCAACTGAGCTATTAGGCCTTACAGTTAACTTCTTGAACAATAAAATTTATATGTAATGATTTTTTTTTTTGGTAAGATTTAAATGTAATAGTGATTCTTCTAGTTATTATACAATGCTCAATAGACTCAAGATTTGTATTGCTCAATGAACTAACTTGTATGAAGTAGCACTGTTTCGATATGAATTTGGTCATGCAATTCATCGGCCAAATTTTCAGCGGCATTAATATGAATTTGAGCATCCAATTTAGCTTTTTTATCATTAGCACAATTTAAGACTTTGAGCCTCCGTTGATATTTTTTAGATTATTAGTTCAAGCGATATTGTGTACTGAAATTCAAGATGATCGAGAAAGAGTTTTATATTCAAGCTTAGCAAAAAAAAGTAAGTATTGGAGAAACTGTAGAGATATGATAATGACAATACGCCGAGTCAATTGAGCAATTATGCTTGGACAAATGTGATTTGATGATGGTGGTCAAGTGATAGGAGTTGAACAATAATGGTTGGACTTTGCGAAATGGACTATAACAACCAGATAATAATGGACAAATAATAATGGTCGGGCAATAATGGCATTGGTAATGACTGTATGACGACTATGGTAGATGATGATGATCGCCGGCGTCAAACATCAAGTAAAGCTCTAAAAATTTTTTAGATTGCTAAGCTATCTTAAATCTCAAGTTTTTGTCACCTTTATGTGGAAAATAAGATATGTTTATAATATTTTTATACTAATATTTAGGTAAATTCAACTAAATTTTCTATCACAATATCAAATGACCCATATTAATTCTGTTGATCGTAGTTCATTTATTCAATATTTAAGTGTATTAAAGACCTTAGAATCAATGATCTTGAGCTCATTGGATTTGTCTCATCAAGATGCTCTATTTAATTATAAGCATGCAATATTTGGTAGGAGTTTAGTCCTTCAATTATGCTTCAAGTATTTGATTTGGGTTAATTTGGACTTAAATCAAATCAAAATTTGACGTCGTTGAGTTCATCATGTAGCAATGCTCAATTCAACAATTTAGCTAAAATTTAGGGGTGTCAAAACATGACCCGACTCAATAACCTTAACCAAAAAAATTAGATTTGGATTAACATGTTTAATAAACAGTTCATATTCGAGTTGGCGGATGAACCTAATTTTGACCAAAAAATGACCCATAATTTTTTTTTTTTTTTTACATTCTTTTGCTTGTTAGTGTAATCTTCATATTTTATGTTTAATTTATCTAAATTTTATAGTTAATAAATTATACCTAATTTTTTTAATAAAGATGGATTATTGAGACAAGCTCTGGCCTCCATTAAAAAACCGATGGTTTCTCTCCCGATGCCTCTGGGGCGTGCTAGGGCTTCACCCTTGCCACCTCTTGTGGCTCTTTCTCGACCTGGATGTGCTGTTTTGCTCCTTCCTCGCTTTCCCCTGGTTGTGCACCTCGCGTGCTTTAGGGAAGTTTCTTCTTCTCTTGTGTTTTTTTTCGATTTCTTTGTTGTTTGTCGTTTGTTCGGATTTATGGCGCACTCTGATTTAGAGATCCTGGTTTTGAATGGATCTTCCTCTCTTTCTTTTAAAAATGTCTTATCTGGTGTGTCTCCTACTTCCGTCTCTTTTCTGGACCTTAAAGTTTCTTCCCACCGGGGTATGCCCGCCTTGTGGATTTCGAAAGCGGATATCATTTCTCTTGTCGTTCCTTTTGAATTCTCCCTTATTGGTAAATTTCCTGGCCGGAGGTCATCTCTTGATGCTATAAGAAATTTCTTCTTCAACCTCAAACTTAATGGTGATTGTTCTGTTATTGTTCTGAACCAACGGAATGTTTTGATTAAACTCTTTAACGACATGGATTAATGTAGGGTTTTTGCTCATCGGTCTTATTTCGTGAGTAATTGCTATATGAAATTGATTAAACGGACTCATTCCTTGGACATTGAGGTTGAATCGTATGTCATCCATATTTTGATCTCTTTTCCTAATCTTCGGCCTCACCTTTTCGCTCTGCGTATTCTTCATGGCATTGGCTCCATTTTTGGTAAACCCTTAAAGATTGATAACACAACTTTTTCTGGTTTTCTTCCATCTGTTGCTTGCGTTTTGGTTGAAATGGATGTGACCAAACAATTTCCTGATAAAATTTAGATTGGCCCAGATAATATAGGTTACGTGCAGTCTGTGATTTTGAAAGATTTTCTTGCTTATTGTATGCATTACTATTCTTTGGGCCATTCGAAGGTTGATTGTCGGATTTTGCATCCTCACATTGGCTCTGCTTCTGATATGCCTCCACCTACTATTAAAGTTAATAGTGTGTTGCGAGAGGGTGGGAAAGTCGTTCGTGTGCTTCCTGGCCTTGCTGATGTTTCGTCTGATCATGTGGTTGTGTCCCTTGTTGGCCTTATTTGTGAGGACTCTGGTGTGAATGAATTAGCTGTGGAGTTGGATATTGTTGTGTTTGTTGAGGCCAATGATTTAGCGCAGAAGTTGGATTCTAATGTTGTGTTGGTTTTGATTTATTCTTTGAAGGGTGACGAGAATGTGGCGCTTGATTGTAATGTTGGTCAGGTTGATGAACCTTACAATTGCTTATCTAATATGGTAGTTTGTCCTAGTGGTACTCCTGATTCGATTGGAGACGTTAATGAGGGTGTTATTCCTCTGTTTGTTGATTCTAGGGATGTCTTTCTTGCGGGTCAAGGGGTGATCCTTCTTCAGAGGGCCTGGGTTTTTTCGATGTTGTGAGCATTGAGGTGGAGGCTGATGGTGTTAGGGGACAATATTTGGTTGATGTTCCTTTAGCTGTTGTTTCTAGTACTGACATGTTGGCTCATCTTGCAGGTGGTAGTGCTTTGGAGTAATGCAATTGGTTAGATCTTAATAAGGGTTTTTATTCAGACGGTGGGGAGGAGACTAATGAGTTAGTTATGGGTGCTCTTCTAATTGCAGATGATGGTTTTTTTAAAAAGAATGATAAGTTTTGAAATCGTAATGCCAAAAAGAAATAATTTTTCCTTTGGGTCTTTGTCTGCTTTAGCTTTGTTGGTTATTTTAGATTTTCATTAAGTGCGGCACAGAATTGGGGTCTGGACAATGACGAAGCAGGTTTCTTACGTGCCCCTTGGATGGCCTTAGCTGGTGGGCAAACTTGGCGGAGGTTTCAATTTTGCTGGATTTCGGTTTTAGATGCTTCCTTTTATTCCTCCTTAGATGGTCCATGCCTGACAGCCAAGTGGCGGTATGAGTCCGTCCAACTTACCTGTTTTCATATTTTCGGCCCTTTCAAAAATTGTAATCATATGGTTGTACTTTTATTTTTATTGGTTTGTTTTGGTGCTTTGGTCGTGTACTGTATTGGACCTTTATCTAAAAAAATTTTTGAGACAGGCTCTGGTAATTCAGTTTGCCAACATGTCGGGTTCCGATCCATCATTCTGACATGTTTATTAAATGGGTCAAGTTCAGACAACCTAAATCGATTCGGACCTAAATCTGACTTGCTAACCCATTTTGAAACCCTTACTAAATTTAATTTAATTATGAATTTTCTCATATAAAATAATGCATTAAAATTCATGTCAATGAAAGTCACATTTTTGTAACATAATAATCATTTGTTGTGAGAATTAATTCGAATGGCATCCAAATTCTAAGTCCTAATTTGCTTGATGAACCCTTATAAATCGAATAGCATCCAAAATATTTTGTAGAGGTTTATTAAGTTGGTGATTATATGTGTGATTCTAATCTTTTGCTGAATCTTTTTTTTTTTTTTAATGATCTATTTGAGAATATGATTATAAATTTGGATCCACCACCAACTATTAGTTGCTTAACTTAAGCTATCTATGATAAGGCACATTATATACAACAACACATTCATCTTTCCTCAATTAAAAATAGTGCCTAGATCTATAATAAGTCCAGAATCATCGCCCAATGATCCCAACATAAAGTAAATATATCCTTTCAACTTGGGCTTCTTTTGGGACGGTTTTCTTAATTTTTTTTAAAGCAGCTTTGTAGTACTTTTTTTTTTTAACTTCCTATCTGCTTTAAGAAAACATTGAGAAAAATATTCCAAACAAAACCTAAAACTCTTACATGTAACAAAGAGTAATGTTTCATTGAAGCACTTGTAAAAAAAAAACACTTCAAGAAAAGAATTTATTCTTTCGTTCTTCTTTCGTTCTTTTCAAATCGGTTATCTTTTTTTTTTTCAAAAATTTGCTGTCATATCTTGAATCAATTGTTCTCATCTTGCTTGCTTTTGAACTGTAAAGTTCTAATCTCAGCTTTATCTGTCATTATATTTATGCTTAGGGCATTTGTCTTATCTTGTTTGAATCGACCTGCTTTCTTGTTTTCTGCACTTTCTTCATGTGTTCCTTAAAGCTTTAATAGCTTCCAAGCTTGAAATGATTTGCTAGCTTTTTAAACAATTTTTAATGGAGTTCTTGTTGCTTTATATATGTCTCTAGTTTTATCAGCTGATTCATAAATCTACTGGCATTTTATTCTTCTGAGTGGGGATTCAACTGGCAACTATGTTCATCATTATCAACTAGATTTTGCAGAATAATATGGATTTCTTAGGCATCAATATTGTAGTTTCAATATCAGACCAGTGCCAAGTTTTGAAGGAAAAGAGGATGATTTGATTGATTTTAAAAACATTAAGGCTTGGTTTAGGGAAAATTTATTTTGTACGGAAGCCGAACGTCATCATGAGACCAACCAGAATGCGCCACGTCATCCCTTCACTCAGTACCGTAGCTCGGTACCGTTGACGTGGCTGCAACTGATTCGCCTCCAGATCGGGACGTAGAGTTGCGTCTGACGTCCGCACAGAATAATTTCTCTCGTTTATGACAGCTCTCTTACTGTTTTATTTTTCATACCACAACCATAATTTTTATCCAAGCACAACTTTTTTGCTCATTTCAAAAAATAAATTGAACTATGAAACTGCTTTCTACAACAGCTTTAAAAAATTAATTTCTTTACAATAGCTTTTCAATGCAGTAAAAAAGTCATCCCAAACAAAATGTAAGATTTCGTTTGGGATGACTTTTTTATATCTTTCTAAAGCAGCTTTTTATTACAAAAAAAAAATTGTATTAGAAATTTCAGTATCATAAAGTAGTAAGAAAAGCATCCCAAATGAATCCTAAATTTATTTTAAGATAAAATAATTAAAAACACATCAGACAAAATATGTTTTTTATTTTATTTTTTTCAAATAAAAACGACCCTAAAAGCCT
Organism: Dendrobium nobile; assembly: GCA_022539455.1. NCBI lineage: Eukaryota > Viridiplantae > Streptophyta > Magnoliopsida > Asparagales > Orchidaceae > Dendrobium > Dendrobium nobile. Next base: position 86,714 of record JAGYWB010000057.1, on the reverse strand, counting down.
TAATTTTTCAACTAACATCACAATCATATCTTCTACTTATAAAGAATTACATGGAGTCATATTTTCCATCATATTGCCCCTTTAATGCCAAAATGAATGGGTGGTCTTTGTTGCTAAGGTATCATTATACTTTATCAATATCTAGTGGCATCCCCTTAAGGTCTTTATCATAAGCATTAAGGAACTTGTTCAAAGTGGCACAAACCTTTTTAAGTGGATGTCTATAATGAATTTAGGTTTCATATTTTCATTTGATAAAAAATATATTATTATTGTGTTTTTATTTTAATAATAATAATAATATTTTTAGAAATAGACAATAGTATGTTATTGTGTTGCTCATTTAGGTTAATTTATTACGAAAATGCATTGTAAAGTTTACGGTATCAAATTCCTTAGTGTCAAAATAAGACTTTATTTGTGGAGAGATTATTCTGTGTTGGGTCAGGACACAGAGTTTTGTCTAGATATATGAGTGTTCATACTGTGTACAAAACTAAAAGTACACAGTGTGTAGTGTATACACACTGTGTACACTCACATCTAGACGCAAGTTTGTGTGTTCGAAGTCTACATATAATAACTTCTTGTTTGTGACAACTTTATTAATGTTTTCTAATGTTGTTTTTTAGTACAAAAAAATAAAGTTAAAAAAAATATTGTACTAAAAATTTGTTTTATATGCAGTAAAAAAATTGTCTCAAACCAAACATAAGGCTTCGTTTGGGACGACTTTCTTACTGTTTCTTAAAGCGCCTTGGTAGTTCAAAATTAAAAAAAAAATGTACTAAAAAGTTATTTTAAGAGGTAGTAAGAAAACCATCTCAAACGAAGCCTAAGGCTTTGTTTGGGACGGCTTTTTTGTTGCTTCTTAAAGTAGCTTTTTAGTTCAATAATTAAAATATGTTTACTAGAAAATTGTTTTAAGAAGCAACAAAAAAGTTGTCCCAGGCTTCGTTTGGGACGGCTTTTTTATTGCAAATTTTGTACTAAAACTCCGTTTTAGAAAGCAGTAAAAAAGCCGTCCCAAACGAAGCCTAAGTCTTGGCAAAATCATGTGCGTTTTTATGACTCTATCGTGAGTTTGGCGAGATAATCTAATCTTTGTTGAGCCGATTCTTGAGACATTTTCATGTGCACTTTTAATAGAAGGAATATAAATCTAAAAATAAAATGTCATATTTATGATAATTTAAAATATGAGAGAGAGAGAGAGAGAGAGAGAAAGCAAGGGTTTAAAACTTGAAATTTTCTTCTTAAACTTTCAATAATAATTGAAATATAAATAATATATATAAGCGAATGTGAGATTAGTTAGGTCAATTTGAATCTTATTTTATTCAAATTTAATTAATGTGTGCAATAAAGTAAACGTTTTTTTTTAAGTAAAATCTTAATTACTTCATATTTCTAAATAAAAAAGGGTTAATTAATTTGGGATGACTGTAATTATTTATAAAGTGATTGTAAAATTGTTTGAGAAAAATAATGTTTTCTTAATCTATTATAGAAAGCAACTTCTTAGTATAAGTTTTTCTAAATTAATAAAAAAAATATTTGTCAAATAAAACTATTATTAAAATTTGAAAAATAAAGCAACAAGAAGTTATGGAGGAAGTCTATAACAACAAACTTCATTTAAGGCTTCTTTTGGGACGGTCTTTTTTACTGCTTAATAATTCTTATATTAAAAAGTTGATTGAAAAATCACTAATTAAAAAATTCTTCTCTAACGTGATAAATTATTCTGTGTGGATACAGTATGTCTTTTAGAGGTCAATCAGAACGAGCCACATCATTTTTTATTTTTAGCTCAGTATCGACACTAGATACCGCTAGTTAAGGGTATCCACTGAACTTTTATTTGGTCCGGTGCAAGGACCTAGAGGAAGGTTCGGTTTTGCCTAAAAAAGTGCAAATACCGAGTTTTTTGAAAAAATACCGAGTTTTTCAAAAAACTCGGTATTTGCACTTTTTGACTTATTTTTGCCTAAAACCGAACCTTCCTCTACATCCAGTGAAAGGACCTAATAATTGCTCTCAATATTGGACCCGACCCGAAAATCCGATCCGAACCCGACCCAAAAATTCCGATTATAATGATTACCGAATAATATGACATTTTGATTGATCTCCCGATAACGGCACAAAATAATTTTTCCTCGAACAAAACCTTAAGTTTGAACTATAAGGAGCAGCTGCGCGTTACAAAACACCAAACGGCCATGTAGGAAGCATTATTATGGGGATCGTACGATCGTACTGCAGAGAAGCTAACATGGAAGACAGCAGGGATCTTTTCGGTATCCATCAAATGTTAAATGGGCTAAAGCCTTCTGTTCGCGGCCGGCCCATAGTGAATCCGTACCATCCAGCAGTATACGGTCCTTGGGCTGGGCGCTATCGTACTGTGTTGTCGATTAACAATTGGTTGAATCGTGGGACCCGTTATGCAAAATGTACATGCATTGGTCAAGGTCCTGTTCCTAATCATTTTTTTAACTAATAAAACTAATAATATTACATTTTAATTTTCCATATATATATATATATATATATATATATATATATATATATATATATATATTTACGGTAATAGGCAAAATATAATGTTGAATGTTATAATTTTTTTTGTGAATATCCAACATACAATCAGATAAAAGAGAGGGTTCTAGCGCTTAGAAGATTTACCAGAGCTTTTACCTGGATACCCCTAAAAAGGGAGAAAAATCGCGACGCTTGGCCCTATTTGAATGAATCTACTAGTATTTGCAATTGATTACAAATGAGGCTCTTCATTGGCGGGAAGGACATGATTTAATGTACCAAATATACACCATATATAGTGCATTACATTGTGGAATTGGAAGAATCAGTATTGACATGTTTGTTTAGTTAACAAGATAATAGTCGGCTAGCGATAGAGGTCAGAAAAGCCGTAATAGGGTGATGGCGGTCGAAAGGATCGCAGTTGGCAGGTGACGGAGGTCAAAAAGATGATAATCGGGTGACAATGTTTGGAAGGACCATAATCAGCAAACGATGGAGGTCCGGAAGACTAGTCAATGACGGTGGTCAGATGGACTGTAGTTGGTGGGCAACAAAGATTAGAAAGAACATTGTCGGACGACAAAGGTTAGAAGGACCGTAGTTATTATAGTCGAGAAGCGACGGAGGTCGGAAAGACCATAGTCTGGCGAAGGAGGTCGAAAGGATCGTAGTCAACAAGCAATGGTGGTAAGAAAGATCATAGTCTAGTGGCGGAGGTCAGAAGGACCGTAGTCGACATGCGACGGAGGTCCGAAAGGATCGTACTTCGGGATTTTAGTCTTAGAGGACATAGTTGGCGACAATGGATGGCTGAGCGGGAGTGCAATACAGTCCGATGATAGTTCGTGGCCGAGCGGAAGTTTGGAAGAAATCCGAAGAAGGTCAGTGGTTGGGCATAAGTCTGGCGATAATTGGTGGTTGAGCAGAAGTCTAGTGATACTGGATGGTTGGGAAAAAGTTCGAAGAAAGTTAGATGGCAGTTAGTGGTCGAGCGTAAGTTCAGTGACAATTGGTGGTCAAATGAAAGTCCGACAACAATCTGTGGTTGCGAGGAAGTCCGGCGACAGTTGGTGGTCAGGTGGTGGTCAATGAGAAACTTGGTAGCAAGAGAGATCTCTTATGTCTCTTCCTCTCATCTTTTATTTCCTTCCTTCCTATTTGTCCCTCCTCTCCCTTATCTTCCTTGCTTTGAGTTGGATGGTAACGGAGGTCAGAATGCTTATTATTTGGCGATGGAGGTCTGAAAGGATCGTAGTTGACGATGTTGGTCAGTGAGGCCATTGTGACGATAATCGATGGTCGTGGGCAAGTTTGGCATAGTCTAGCAATAATTTGTGGTCGGGCGAAAGTACGACAAAGGTTTGTGGCTGGGTATAGCTTCAACAACAGTTGGTGGTCGAGCGAAAGTCCGATGACACTCGGTGGTTTGAAGGACGTCAAAAAAAGTCTCGTGACAGTCGGTGGTTGGGCGTAAGTCTAGGGATAGTTGGTGATCGAATGAAAGTCCTACTACATTCGGTGGCTGGGAGGTAGTCCGATAATAATTGGTGGTTGGATGGTGGTCGATGAGGAGCTTGGTGGCAAGAGAGATCTCATATTTATCTTCTTCTTCCCTCCTCCCTCCTTGCTTCCTCCTCTCCCTTCTCTTTCTTCCTTAGAGTCGGTAGGCAACGGAGGTCAGAAGGATCTTTATCTAGCAATGGAGGTCCAAAAGGACTATAGCCGGTGATGTTGGTTGGACAGGCCATAGTTGGCGAAGATCAATGGCCAAGCGGGAGTCCGGCAAAGTCCGACAATAGTTAGTGATCGGCTGGAAGTTCGGCAAAAGTCTGGCAAAGGTCATCAGTGGCTAGGCATAAGTCCGGCAAAAGTTGGTGGCCGACTGGAAGTTCGATGACACTTGGTGGTTGGGAGGAAGTCTGATGACAACTGTTAGTCGGGCGTAAGTTCGATGACAATTAATTGGTAGTCGGTTGGAATTATGGCTACAGTCGGTCATTGGGAGGAAGTCTGACAACGGTTGGTTTCATGGTGGTGGTCGAGGAGGAACTTGGTGGCAAGAAAGATCTAAGATTTATCTTCATCTCCTCTCTTCTTCCCTTCCTCCCTATTCCTCCCTCCGTGCTTCCTCCTCTCCCTTGATTGGGGTCCCTCTCAATAAAGAATGAGGGGTGTATTTATAATTTTTTGAGAGTTACATGGTCAGTAAATAGGGAGAAGATCAAGAGCGTGTTAGGAGTGTTTTGAATGGACGACTGGTATTAACTTCCTTGATTAGAGACTGCTTATCAAGTATTTATGTGCTTTAAAGATGTTAGAATTCAATGATCTTAGACTCGTTGGATTCGTTTTGTCGCGCCACTCAATTTGACAATAAACATGTCACATTTAGAAATCATTTGATCTTCTAATTTATAGTTTGAACCTTCCAAATGTGCTTTGGGTCTTTGATTTGGACCCATTCGGGATCGTATTTGGTTGAATTTGGTTTCATTGTGTTCGTCATTTCAAGACATTTAGTTTGACTATAAGTTTGCTGAAATCAGAGTTTGGATGGTCTCAAATTTAACTTCATAAGTTCAACTTAATTTTACCTCAAGATTTGTGCCCGATCAAGATAAATTTTTGATATGTGTGTGTGTGAATTTGATTATAATATTGAATTAAAAATCTCTTGAATTAAATTCATGATCATATGAATGCCAATTCTGAAAAATGTTTAATCTAGTTGAATGCTTCAATTAGACGAATCAACCGACACCAAAATTGATTCATTATGAGTCCAAACGAGGGAAAATCAAACACTTGAAGCATATATAAAAACTTCTAAATATTAAACAAATGATCAAATGATCTCCAAATATTACGTGTTTTATAGTCAACTAGAGCGGCTCAACAAGATAAATCTAATTAGCTTAAGAATATGTGGTTCTCATATCACTAAGGGACTTAAGTACTTGATAAATAATTTATGATTATGGAACCAATATGGAGTGCTTTGAATTTTGACGAAATTTACCAAGTTGCCACTCCTACAAAAATATAATTAAGACCTAATTTTTTACATGAAAGGGAGTTCAAGAGCCGAAAGAGCTAAAAAAACTCAATTGCAATTTTTTACAATCATCGTTGACGACCGCCATACTAATAGCCACCACCATCGGCTGACTTATGTCGTTCGATTATTATCACCTAACTATTAACATCCAATCCCGTCGTCGTACATCAATTATCCACATGTGGAAACCCAGCTTTTATAATCCCTACAATGGGAATCAAGCAATTATTTTCAATTGTATAAATCCTTTCTTAATTTTGGAGAAGAATGGTGTCGTATGGCTATCAATAATAATATATTGAATTATTATGACTGGGCTAGGCCCGATGATTCTTCCCCATGTGATGTTGAATGTGCAATAAATTTAGCTGCATACTTTTGTTAAATAGCAAAAGTGCAAGACTTAATAATATGTGTTAGATATCAACATCAAGGTGGACTCCATAATAATAAGTTAACAAATATTAAAATTATTAGATCTAATACATTTTTATTATTTTTTAATATTTAAATTTAATTTAATTACATTTTATAATTACTAATATATTAAATAATTTTAAGTCAAACATTTATTTAAGTAGCCTACAATTATTCTTCATCATCCCAACTACTACAAGGAGTTCCTTATAAAATTCTTGATCAAATTAGGTTGAGTGTCAACAAAGCATTGGATGCTAAATTATGAGACAAAATAGTGAACATGAAGCCATGACTGTTGATGGGGCCTCCACATTATGAATATTTAGTTCTATATGTTGATGGATGCCAATAATGGACAACAAAGTTTCTCCACAAATGCCACCAAGTCCACATGTGAAGAAACATGCATGAAGGGCATGTCTACCAAACAATTGGCCAAGTTTTGTTTGGCTTCTCTCTATGGGTCTTTTCACATAGTACTGTTTTTCACATAAAACCATGACTATTCATCTATGTCTATTGCTATATAGGTGCTCATGTATGTTTCCAATATTTAATTTTTTTTAGAAAGTTGAAATTATATATAGATTAAGGAAACTCGAAATGACATAGAGATCAGACAAAACATGATTCAAAATATTGAATTTATCAATATAAAAATTATACAAAGTTTATTTTAGTCAGTCGTTGAATTAATTAAATAGGCCCAAGCAAACTGGCCTATGGGTTAGAAGATGAATATGATTACATAATATTTATCGTAGAACCAACCCTCCTTGAAAGAATTATACCAATTTTGTTAATCTTGCTTTAAATTATATTTGTAAATCTTAACAACAAATTTTTTATATGTTAGTGTGAATGCATTTATGATGTTAAGATTTCTAATATGAGACATTTGAATAATTAATCAAAGATATTACTAATGGTGGACCACCACGAAACATTGTTTTCATATCACTTATATTTGAACATGCATATTATATAATCAATTTATGAGGTCAGCTAGCTAAGTTAGCTCAAGGTCATAGTGATGGCTAAATTCAAAATCATCTTGATGCATGGTGCCATGCATCTCTGCTAGTCGCATGTTTTCTTCGATTAGCCAAGTGTCTAGAATGAGAAGTCAAATAATATATTAAGATTCTTTTACTCGTGAAAGCACATTAACTTTTGAGCATTCACATGTTGACCTTGCACTAAATACTTACTGGATATAACAGTGAGTAATTTTTTATACTCAATATCAATTTATTTAGTCATTCATCTTATATTCAATTGAATTTCATTTTAGCATATTCATTAGAGATTTCTTGGATTTCCTCTTAACTTTTTCTCTAAGTACAGCATGCAAATTCTTCTAAGGTTCCTATTTACTCAAATCAAACTCCACTTTGTAATATTATCATAATTTTTATGATTTGTGAAAATAACATTGATTACTTTTTTCACCAAAAACATCGCCTCTTGAATTACCCTTGGTTTTTCAGCATATTGTCCACTTGGTGACGACTTATATCTATTCTTTAACAATTGCATTTAGTTCATAGGAGGCCATGCATGCATCTCTATAGTTGTCTTTTAAGCTTCTTTGCAGCTATGAAATTAACTCCCCAACACTCTTGTAGATTTTTCAATTGTCTTCTTAAGATTAGAGCATAATTGAACATGTTAACCAACCTTAGGAAGGCACAAAAATATCCATAAATTTCCCTTCACTATTTTTATTTCATTAACTTTAATGTGACATGTAATCTCATGTAATCATTTGCAAATTGTTCAAAATGTTCCTTTCATTATAATGAAATAGGTCTCAATAGTAAACTATTATATAAATCTTATTGTATTTGTGTGGCACATTATATTTTCTTATCCCTTTCAAGACAAATAGTACTTACCATTACTTGAAAGTAAATTCATACTTGAGTGGTATCCAACTCCTACATTATTATATTGATCATAGCCAATTATAAAAGACATATAAAGAAAGGATGCTCATTTAGTTTAAGGCTTTGTTTGAGACGGCTTTTTTATTGCTTCTTAAAAAAAACTATTTATATAAAAATTTTAATATTTGCACTAAAATTTTACTTTAAAAAGCAATAAAAAAAGTCATCCCACATAAACCTAAGTGTCTTGCAAGGTTTGAAATGGTGCTTATATATTGCTAAACTTTCACTAGTATTCTTAATCTCTTATAGTAACAATTAATAAGTAGGGGGGTTTTTTCTATGAATTTAAACACCTCAATAGCTCTCCTAATTTTGTGTAGATTCTTCATCCTTTCAAAATTGCAAACTTTTTTTATGATAAATATAATTTGCTAGCTTATTTGCTAGCTTATTTTTTGTGTTCTCTTCTTGTCCTATGAAACATTAATATAAATACTAATCAACACTTATAAGTTAACCCTCACTTATACCTCCTATAAGATAGCCAAGGCTTGGTCCTCCCAATTGTAATCCAATTTGATAAGTGTCTCTAAGTACTCATCAAAACTATCCATATGTTAAGTCGAATTACTCACTTATACGAGGATAATATATGAACACTTTTATGCACATAGAAGCTTACTCCATAAAAAAGTTAAATCTCTATGATAAGACGCGCGCCACCTTCTTGAAAAATATATATGAATTTACTCCAAAAGAAATGATTATGAAAGGGATGAAGCCATGTAGGGTGAATAAAACTAATCTTTTTCATTGCATTGTGGCCAAAACAGCACTATGATGATAAATTTGCATGAATTCACTAATATATTCTCATAAATAAAGATTTTTTTAATTAATTAATGCTATAATGATGATATTCAACTATATTGTTTGATATGATAACTCTTTTTAAATTCTAATTTCATTTGAATAGTGAAATCCTAATTTTCGTTTGGGACATCTTTTTTACTACTTAGCTTTTCAAATTTCAACCATAATTTTTATTGGTTACACTCTTTTGCTACTTTTCAAAAAAAATTGTACTAAAAAGTTATTTTATACAACAACTTTCAAAAAAATTATTTTCCCCACAACAGTTTTATAACCATATTTATGAAAAGTTTCAGACATCTCAAAGTGACCTTTAGTCATCCTCACTTTTTCTAATTATATAAAAATATATATATAAAAAGAAGAATATATATATATATATATTAGTGGGGAGAAAGTATTTTATTTCCTATTTTGACATATTGAAAAAATTCAACAATCCTATCTCTATCATTAACATATTATTATTATCTTACAAAATCTTTTGAGACTGTTGCAATAGCTACTCTGATCTTATAAATCAATTTTCTATTTTAGAAATATTAAAAAGTAATAATAATAAATAATAAGAAATTAAACAACTATCAAACAAAATTATTATTAATATTTGAAATACAAAATAGAAAGAAATTATCTCAAATAGTCTATTACTGAATAAAATATCTTTATTAAACAAGACCATTTCACACCCCCATTAATTTTTTGTCATTTCTAGCCTTTGTCCCAATATCGAAAAAATGGTTCGGATATTCAAGGAACAGAAGCATGCAGATGCTGCTCTCCGTAATTCGGCAAAACTCCAGTGGCATTTAAGCGAACTCAAAAACGCCCGCTTTTATCCGCCATTGTCTTCTCGACACGTATCGTCTCCGCCAAAAGTCGGACTTTTTAAGGTTTGCAGCGACGCTCGTCACCTCCAAACTGTAAAGCTCCGCGTCAAAATTGGGAAAACAATTACGAAAAGCTAAGTCCTAATCCCGCAATTAATCCCCCTCCGTTCTCTTCTATATACGTACAGAGTGATCGTGAGAGGAAAGTGAGAGAAAAAGAAAGTTGAAGGGAGAGGGGAGAGAGAGAGAGAGAGAGAGATGGGAAGGGGAAGAGTGGAGCTGAAGATGATTGAGAACAAGATTAACAGACAAGTGACGTTTGCGAAGAGGAGGAATGGGTTACTGAAGAAGGCGTATGAGCTTTCAGTGCTCTGTGATGCTGAGGTTGCGCTTATCATATTCTCTAACCGCGGCCGGCTGTTCGAGTTCTGCAGTAGCTCCAGGTAACAGCGATTAGCTCGATTGACTGGTGAATTGTTGTGTTGAAGTTTTTACTTGCTGTGTTCACTTGTTTAGGGTTCTGGAAAGGGAAGTACGTGTGCTTTGCGATCATGGGGGAGTGGTGCATGGATTGCTTTGGGTTTGTGGGTTTGGGATGGAGATCTTGGTGGTGGGGGCCTCGGTAGCCTGGATCTAGGTTTTTGTTTCTTTGAAGTTGATTATTTGGCTGTCTCTGCTGTTTTTGTTTGTCTGGAAGATTTGGAAGGTTAGGGGTGGAGGATAATTGGATTCTTCTGACAAGACCATCTCCACTTTGTTATTTGTTCATGCTGTAGGGTTTAAAACGGCAATTTTTTTGGTGTTTTAGTGTTTATATGATTGTTTAGAGATAGGGGGACGTGAAAACGGCTGCGCAGAGATAATTCTTGGGAAGATTAATTAGTGTGCTTTGGTTTAATAGAGGATCTTCTTTTATAAGCTTGAGAAGAAGTTCAGGCTTTTGAACTATTATGAGGACAAGTGAACACAATATCTTTTTTTTGAATTTCTCGAGGCAGTTTAGGGATTCACTTTCATCCTGACTTCGCATGCTTTTATTCAAAACAAATATTTTAATGGGAAGAACGGGATAAAATTAAAATTTTTGCTCAATTTTAATTTATCGAGACATTCAGAAGCTCAAAAAATGTAAAACGATCAAAGCGAGTTTATTTAAGATCGACTTTCTAATATGGATTCTTATATAAATGATCAAAATATCTTCTTTGAATATCTATAAATATATATTCTTTCTATCACAATGAGGGGCAGAGTTTTGGTGGAGAGAATCTTTATATTTAGTAATGTTGTGGGCCAGAATATTTGCGGCGGTAAAGTACGAAAAACTTCATGTCTTTGCGTTGCATGAGTATCTAGCACACAAACAGAGAAAAAAGATTGACGAGAAATTTTTACGTGGAAAACCCTGGAGGGAAAAACGATGGGGATACACCCAGTTGAAATAATTTAACTAGTGTTTGAATATATTACAAATGACTAGTTCGTCCTTGAAATTGAGGACGATCTGATTACAACAGTCAACTATTTAGCTTAAATCTAGCGACGAAAGGAGATCAGACAAAAATCTGGCGATGTTCGGTAGTCGAACCAAAATTTGGCTCCAGTTGGCGGCCGCTTGGTAGTCCGGTGATAGCTGGTGGTCGGACAGAAGTCTGATGACAGTCGGTGGCAAGGCGGAATTCCGACGTCAGTCGATGGCTGGGCGGAAGTACGGCGATAGTCCGACGACAGTCGGTGGATCGACCACGGTCAAGGAGGGAGTTTGGTGGAAAAAGAACTCAAATTTTTCTCTTTTCCTTCTTTTCCTTTTCTTCCATGCATGGGTCCCTTCAATAAAGAAAGAGATGATTATTTATAGTTTTCTAGGAATGACATGACCAATAAATAGGAGGGAGATCAAGGGTACGTTGGGAGTAGTTTGAATTGATGGCCGATATTGATCCCCTTAATCATGGATTGTTTACTGGGCATTTGAATATTTTAATGATATCAAAATTTGACAATCTTGGCCTTATTAAATTTGTCTCGTCAAACTGCTTGATTCAACTATAAGCATATCCCAATATTTGGAAATCATTTAGTCATTCAATTTATGATTTGAATCTTCTAAAGATGCTTTGAGCCTTTGATTTGGACCCATTTGGGCTTAGATTGAGCCAAATTTGTTGTCGTTGGGTTCGTATTTTCGATTTGGACCCATTTGTGCGCACTCGGGGAAGGGAGAGGGAGTGATGCAGACATCGGTATGAAGATTTGGTGCATCTATCACAGGAGGCGTCGTAAATCGATGGCTATAATTTAAATCTTCAATTATGAGTTATTTTTTTGAATTTTAGTTTTTATTTGATGTATTTCCTGTTTTACTCCTAAGTTGGTTTATGTGAATGTTGTGGCCCAAGGGGTAATTTTGTATTTTGAGTTTTCTTATGTTGTGACCTATATATAGGGCCTTAAGCTATTATAATAAATGACTGATTATTGATATTAAAAATTTGTGCTCAACACTTGTGTTCTTTTGAGAGGACGGTAGTGAGATTCCTATGGGAAGGAATCGGAGTTTTCACCAGCCGCAGGATGAGTCTGGGCTCATGACTTGAAGTCTATTGGAGAAGGGCAAAGTATCACCCGTCAGTCTTCGGAAGAGTCAAAGGCTCGCAATTTTTATCTTCTATCTTTTATCTTGTGCTTTTGTTCCTTCTTATTGTTCTTCGTCGTTATCTTCATCCTCTTCATCGTTCCCCTCCTTTCGGCCACCTCACCCAAAAATCCCCGAAATCGCCGGCCATGGCTACCTAGCCGCCGGCCTCACCCCCACCTCTTCCCATGGCCATGCCTCCTTTCAATTTGGGTTGGCAAATTCGAGAGGGAAAATCCATGACAATTTCTTAATTGGGTTTGATCCATATTTGGAAGGCTTTAACTCTCCAATTCAAAATTCAAATTTGAATTGCAAGGAGATGGGTCATTAATCCCTCCAAATTAAATTAGACCTAGCTCCCTTGCCACCGGCCTCATCCTTTCTCCTCTCTCCTTGGATTTCCTAATTTGGGGTGCATGATATTTGGACTTAATTTGAAATTCAAATTATTTAAAATTTAAAATTCAAATTTCTTTCCTAATTTAGTTCACCTGTTTTTGGAAAGTGCTTAATTGAAATCAATTTAAAATTTAAATTCAAATCTGATTTATTGTCTCACTTTTCTGATTCCTAAATTCAAATCTAGAAGTCTTAAATCACCTCATTCAATGCCCCCTTATTCATGCAAGCCGCCAGCCCCCTTTCCTTAAATTTGGGCTAGCAAATATTTCCTAAATCCCATCTCCTCCTTTGGAATAAATTCAAAACTCCCACCTCCTGGTAGTCGAAATCTTAAAGCCCAAAGCCTCTAATTAATTTCCAAATCTCTGAGAATAAATATTAGGAAATAATTCCTAATTTCCTCTCATCTCACCGCCTTCCCCCTTCGTTGATTTTCTCAAAATCTGTTCACGGGATAGTGCATTAATTTGTTTTTGAAATCTCTCCATAACTGTAGCTTACACCTTTGGAAATTTTTCCATAAATCTGACTCCACAGCCCTAGCCGAATTCTCCCTGGACTTTATTTCCTATTCTATTTCCCTAATTCATTTCACGGATTCAAGGAATTGAATTCCCTCAGCCTCCCTTGGATCCCGCCACCCCTTCTCCTCTCTCTCTCCCAATTCTTCTCTCCACCTCCACTTCCCTATTAGGTTTGATTTTCCAGCTCTTCTTACTTCAAGTCCTCCTCTAAACACCAAAACTGAAGTTTTTCCCCTAGATTTCTGAAAGAAATTTGAACATATTTCAGATTTCTAGAAGGAATTATTTCAGGTTTTCGGGAGGGCAGTTGGAATTCGTTCCTACCGCTACTTGGAAGTTTTGTCAAGGGCTAAGGATATCCTATTTTCAATCCTCCTTCCGTTCTACATTAGGGAGGATTGAAAAGAACTAGTTGATCGCCAACTATCACCTTACTTGCGATAATCGATGTTGATCATTGCTTAATATCTAATAGTGACTTTGTCCATTAGCTACCAGTGTTTGACTTGTCGCGATTTCCCAATGTCACATCTTATTAGTGAGTGACAAAGTTGATGACCCTATTGTCACTTGGTTTTCAATGTTTCTTATTGACCATTATCTAACACATATACATGACCAACAATATATGTATATTAGCCATTGAAATTTGTACCACAATAATATTTGAAGGCTATAAATAATTGATACCTAACACATATATCATTTTGGTTGCCTAAACTCACTCTTATGACCAAATTAATCAATCATTATCGCATGACCTATAATATTCACTATTAAACATTGTCCAACTTTTGATGTTCTTCAGCAATCATTATTGACATCTACCAATGATTGACGTTCTATGTATGATAGCAATGTCTAATGCCTATCTTCCTAGATGTTTGATCTATCCACTTGTTTGAAAAAAAAAACAACTAAACCAATCACTTATCTCATGATGTTCCAAGTTGATTATTGTATGATGTTTCCCAACAATTAATCTTTGATAGTCGTTAGCTATCAAAATTTAATATTTTTTTAACAACTGACATTTGACAATCATCTTCTAGATCACTCAATCTCCCTTCATATAAGGAGAACTACTAAGTTAAATACCGACCATTCTCTCAATTTTTAACCTTTACAATCGACCATCAATACTTGTTAATAAATAACATCTAATGTTCGTTATCTGTTGACATTCAATGCATACCTTACCGATTACTTGCTCTCCCATCCTACTAGAAGAATGATCAATGAAAACAACTATCATCTCTTGATTCCTAATAGTTTCATTTGACTGTTGTCCAATTCCAATGCATGAAAACCATCTTATCAACCACCTAGGCACTCCTCCTATTATGAGAACTATATAGTTAATTACCCATCATCACTAACTTTTGATGATTCTCCCTCAATTACCACTTGATTCTTACTAATAAGTGATGTTTGACATCTATCAGTCACCAATGCTCTATGCATAACTCCTTGGTCACTCGACCATTGATCATGCCAATGACTCATCAATGCTTGATGACAAATCCAATAAATCAAGTATCATCACATCACCATAGGTGATGTTTTCATGAATCATGCCAATTACATTGTATAAATGCTTGATATCTAATTATGAAGAAGTGCACATTTTATAATTATCAAATTGTACTAGTAAAATCATTTAATTGGACTAGGCTTTGCGATATATTGTTTTCTAGATTTTCCACAACAATATCACATTTGATATATGAAACCATCAACTTATCTATTTATATGAAAATTTTCATGCAATTTTAAGTTGATAATTTTTTTTTTCCAACCAAATCGATTATTTATTTTGACTTTCTAATTGGGTAAATCACTAATTGAAAAATCCTAGCATAAGTCATATAAGTCTAATTAGTGGCACTATTTAGAGTTTATTGACAAACTTTTGATGTGAGTCAAATATTGATCGAATAATGTGAGGGATGCTATAAATCCCAAAAGAAAAATTACATATAGATATACACTTCGGCACTAGATATATAACTTCTTCTCATAGTTGCATATTAATAGGTTTTTTAAATTTGATCTCAATTTTGTTTACATAATGACTAGGGGTATCAATATTTGACATGACCCAAAAATCTGACTCGAACCCGACCAAAAAATTTCTAGTGAGGATCAACCCTTTTCAAAAACAGGCTGGATTTGGGTTCCCGGATGTGGCACGTTTGGAAAGACGGGTAAGGTTCGGTTTGACCTAGAAACTCAAACTCAACCCGGATTAACCCATTTGAAAAACATTTGTGAGTCACGTAGGCCGCCCTGTCCACGTCGAGTGACCGCTATCCTGACCTGTCTTGTCGCGTGAAGTGTACATGGAGTCATGGATAAGCCTATGACGATGATGCCATTACTGGCGCTAACATGACCGCGGTCGTTGTGCCATGCTGTTATGACGCCATGCAGACCCGTGTCTTGCCATTGTCGATGCCGACCTGACAGCCCCGAGCTCCCATAGCCATAGTCGCCTGCATGTCGCCCTGACCGGGATCGCTGACTCATCGTTGTTGTGTCGTCACATACTTGCACGCACATTTCTGAATCAAAATTTGACAGCGGGTCGGGTCGGGTCAAATCAACAACCCGCGCAGGTCAGGTCCAGGTTGAAATATCTTACTTGTATGCAAAAATGGGTTGGGTCAACTAATGTCGAGTCAATTCTGGGTTAGACCCAAACCCGACCAGTGACCCAATTTTCATAACCCTGATGATGACTACAGATGATAAATAAGTTGAAGAGCTAATGTAATGAATTTAATTTCAATAAAAAAAATTTAAAGAGCTGAATAAAAGTCTCTTAGTTGTTACAAGAGGATGGTGCTCATGATTCCTTTGTACTTCAATTCCCATTTCCACTTTGTGAAAGAACAGTAGGAGGCTATTAGGCCATTTAATGATTATTTAAAAATCTTAATATTTCTTAAAAGTAAATTAATTATCATTAATTAAAATCACAATTATAATATGAGGTCACATTAGTCCAATCTAAGAAATAAGAAGGTAGATAGGACTAGTATAGCTGTATTCTTCTTCCCACTCTATTACATCAAATAACATAATAAATATTGAAGAAAATCTGGTATAATCAGGGCACTGCTTAAGCCTTTCTCATGATACCTATTAGAATTTTGTTTGTAGAAGTTAGAGTCCTCCAACATAGCATCTTCATTTAGGCTTCATTTGGGATGACTTTTTTATTGCTTCTTAAAAAGATTTTAAATACAAAGATTAAAACTTTTGTACTAAAACTTTGTTTTAAGAAGCAATAAAAAAGCTATCCCAAACGAAGCCTTAGTCTAGCAGATGAGCTAGGTTGCAAAGGTGTATATGACTTGAATATGTTACGATGAATTATATTTCCGCCCACATAAAGATGCTTGCTTATGTAAGAGTATATTTTGGTACTTTTATTAGCATAACTAGCCAAACTAAAAAAGAGAGATAGGTTGTACATCTTGGATTTGTTAAGTAGGCGAGGGAGGTATATAGGAGAGCAACTTTATAGTGAAATTATCATCAAGGGAGTGATCATGAGGAATGGCAAAGGTCTTTTAGATTTGCTAATGAAGAGGTAATGGATGTTGATATATAACTTTCATAGTGAGATTATCAATATCAACATCACAAGATTTAGAATTTGTAGCCACCATTATTAAAATACTATCAAATTATAATTAGATTTGTATTATAATTTTAAGAGAATTGCTTAGGATTATAGAGCTTGATGGAAGGAAATCAATCAGCAATTTGTTGGAAGAAAGTATTGGTGCCGTTGAATTGAATTGGACCTATGGTATGGGATCCATTTTAAGTGGGGAAATTCTTCAAAAATAATGGTATTGGGTTCTTGGTGTTCAATGCTCTCATTGGTGGATTTTCATCAAATATGAATGCCATGCCTAGGCAAGAGACAATGATAACAAAAGTTTGACCTTTTCCTAAAAATTACTTTCTTTCAATAAAAGTATCCACGTAAGAGGTTTGACAAATTAAAAGCCCAATAGTAGGTGAACTCTTAAATGTGAAAATGCAACCATGTATGAATAATTATGGATTCATTATTAGATAATCAAAAGTTAGGAGATCGTTTTGAAAGCCTCATTAAAGAAACTTCAACTAGCATAAATCTCCTAAATAAGATAGTTATATAATCATCAATCCGAGGAAGCTTTATTATGACATGCTTCGGATTAAGCAATGATATAGAGAAACTTCCATAAATTGTATAGCTTGAAAGGAGGATTTGTTTGATTGAAGAGAAGGCCTACCATTCATAAACTTACCCACTAATTATAAAATTTTCAGATGATTTGATAGTCTTATAAACACATATTAGGAATAAAAAGAGCAAGTTCATCCTAGTGAGCTGGAAGTCATAAAGGTTACAAACTAGAGGAAAAGTGAATATACGTCTCACTTTGAACTAAACTCGATAGAGGAAAAGGGAAACCACAAAGATCATCGACAAAGGAACTACCTAATAAGGGAGTCGAGCTGCCAATGGTGGAAGTATTAGGCAGGGGGAGAACCAAAGTGTACCCTAAAAAAGCCATTAGGGGGTCGGGATGAGGTGAATTTCAGCAGATGTTGGTGATGACATCAATGAAATTCTAGACAATAAATGACGAGAAGGCTTGAGGATTATCCAAACCAAAGAAGGTGTGACGAGAAGGCCGAAGTTGGTTACGCTAGCAATCTTGGGTTGAGGTGTAGAGAGGTTGAAGGATTTAGCAAGAACTAACAAAGCCAAATCAGATCTAATAAGAATGTGGACGATACAAACCCAAAATAAAATGGATTCAAGGAAACAGGGACACGATGACTAACGAGGGGTTGCTGGGATGCCATGGAGAGTAGTTATAATGATATTAAATTCAATGTTGATTGCTTGCAAATTTTTCGCATGCAACAAAAGCAGCCTATGATGCACCGATACTTCTCCTCAAAGATGCGTGCAATGTCCGGCACGACACACGTCCGACACTCTTCCGACATGTGTCAGACACATCAAAAATGTGTTCTATTAAAAAATATATTAAATACAAATTAGACACGCGTGTCCGACACACGTATCTTAAATATTTTATGAAATTTTTTAATATATTTCTTGTATTTAAATTTTTTCTTATTTAAAATATAATAACTAAATTTATTTTTTCCTATCCACAATAATAAATCAATCGTCTGCACTTAATACATCATTCATGAAATATTCACATTTTCATTTCTCTTTGGCAGATTATAACTTTGATTTCATAATAATATCCGATTTCATCTCAGCATCGATGTCTGACATTGTTACAACATCAACATTTTAAAATGATCTTCATATCAAGGTCTGACACTGTCTTTATATTGATGCTCGATACAAGCAATTTCTACACCCACAACTTGACATCTCATCTTTGTCTAACGCCTTCTCAACATCGACAACAAACGCCCTCTCAACATCGACGATAAATTCCCTCTTAATATTAATACCCAATATTTACTACATAACATCAATGTCCGACTCTCGGCAACTACTACAGGAAATTCATGCATTATCGAAGGTTTTTTTTTTGCGGTTAATGAAAGATTTATGGCAATTTTGTAAAAAGCTGGCGGCTTTCCGACGATTCAAAAAGCGACGGAATTAATCGCGTAAGAAATAATTTTTTATGGTTATACGTACCAGCGGTTTTTTAGCGGCTTAGACAGCCTATAATTTCTGGCGATCGTAGCGCCGGTTAATCACTGGTGGCTTATCGGCCATTTGGCCGTTAAAACCACTGATATTAGCGGTGGCTAAATCGTCGGGTCACCATCGATTTACCATCGGTTATTTACCGACGGCTTACTGGCCATCAAAATTGTAAGTTTTATCGACGGTTAGACTGTCGGGTACCGCCGGTTGACTAACGGCGACTGCCGGCAAACCGCCAGTATGTACCAACAGTTTTATTAAATTTCTAGCAACTACAATAATACTGAAATGAAATCCACAATAAGAACATAACAATGAACATAAACTCATCAAACCAAATAAAGTCTATAATGAACATAACACATAAATCCATAATAACATGTTCATGCCCTCGCTTTCACACAACAAGTTCATTAAACCAAATGTTTAAACCATAAGTTCATCAAATCATCAAATGAATAAAAGTACTAATCACCCTTCGTGTCCTTACTGTCTGGTGATGCATGTGTCTACTCTTTCTCTTTCTTCTTTTGATTTTCATCTTTATAGGATCGTAGCTTTGCCTCCATCTCATTTTGAACATTTCTCATCTCTTATTTCTCTCTCATCAGGGTTGTAACCCTCTGGCTTACAATTCTTCAGCTATACTAGGATTATAAAATATGATGTGGAACAAATCTCCTATAATATAAATCAACCTTCACATTATCGGATTTGAGAAATGCTTGATTTTTGTGCTTCGAATATGGACATCAAAATATTCCATTGAACTTAAAGGAAGGCAATTTAGATGCAACTTGAATAAAAATTTTAACTCCATGTATAAATTCATCTGTCAATTCTCTTCGACCCAGTAATAATCTATTATACATCCAATATCTATTTTCTTGGATAGTCATTCGGACGTTAAAATAAACATTTCCCTACATAGTTATAAAATTAATTATTAGAAGATTTGCAGTCTGAACAAGTATACGTGCTTTACTTTTGAGCAAGTATACTTTCCTTGAATTGAAATACATTCACCAACCATCCAATAAATACAACATGACAATATAAATAATTTATGTGATAAAATGGAAAACTCGGCTAATGACTCGTATCCTATCTATAAGGGTAAAGCCACTATGCATTCCTATGCATTCCTCCACTTCAAGCCCAACTTGAATTATATCTCATCTATTTTGTCATCACTCTAAACGGTTGGTTTAAGATATTGAAAAATGTGTACTATTATTAATGCCTTAATCACTCAAAGTCACAATCCCTCCACCAAATTTATTATTACTAAAATTACACTCTATATATTCAGTTTTAGATCTACTCAAATAAAAGTTTTTAGACTCTAAGGTTAACCCCCATAATTCATGCATGTTTAGCTTCAACTCCCTCTCTAGCCTTATCAACAAGAAAAATACATCAGCAAAAAACATACACCAGGGTACAACCTTTTTAAATGTCTAGTGAGAACATTCATGACTAAAACAAAAAAGATATGGGCTTAAGGCTGATCTTTGATGTAATCCAATTGAAATAAGGAAATTCTTGGTCAAACTACCTTGTATTTGAACACAAGTAATAGCTCCTACATACATATCCTTAATGACTTACCCCTTTCTTTTCTAGAACTCTACGTAGCACTTCTCTTGATACTTTATAATATGATAATCATTTTATATGATCTAGCATTATTTATTTATGCAAATCAAAGATCTAAAAACACTTAAGAAGCTTATTTAAAATTTTATTTTGATGATCAAATGAACTCAAAATGATATAAAATTACTCAATTCCTGCCACGCTTGAGGCCTTAAATTTGTTTAGCAATTTTTTTTAGGTCCTTATATAAAACATTACACATGTGTACCTCAACCAACTCTGCTCTTCCAATGGTTGGGGAGCCATCAAATATGCCCCTAGCAATCTCCTAGGTCGAATAACTCATTCTTAGCCATAGTTGATCGTATAATTTTAAATTTAAATATTTTCTAAATGAAATAATAATGATATAATTATCATGAAAAAATATATTTTGGCCATAAATATTACTCTCATAATCAATGTATAACTTGCAAATGCATGCCATAGATATTACTCTCATAATCAATGTATTACTCTCACAATTAATGTATCTTAATAGGCATTACTACAAACACATGACCATCACTATTTTTAGGGAATGTACCGACAACAAATAGGAGAGCCGAAGACTAGGGTAGAGGAGGTTGACGAGTCTGACGGCTAGAGTAGAAGTTCGAAGCGTGGGACTCAAGGAGATCGGAGAGGAGAGGGGTTCGACTTGGGGGCGAGATCTTCGACCTGAGGGAGGTTGTCGGTGTCGGATTCCTGCGCAGTACTCGGAGGTGGGATCATGAGAGGTCAGAGGAGAGGGGGTAAGCGTCTGAGCAGCGAGAGAGAAATGCGAAGAAGTGAGGAGGAAGGCTCGGGATGGGTAAATTTAGGACGTTTTCCGGCAATTTTCTGGCGGTTTATACCGCCAGAAAAAAAATTACTTAAAACTGGCGGCTTTGGCTACCGGTAAAGGTGCCGGTATAAAATTAAACTGATGTCATAGCCCGCGATTATTAAATTGCCACTAATTCCGATGACTATTTATTAAACACCGCCGATTAATACCGGTGGTCTAACCGCCAGTAATACCTGAATTTTCTGTAGTGAATATTGTCATCTCCTCTCTCGGTGTCTAATAAACTGCACCAACGCCCGACTCTCGACATCCTAATACTAATCATTTTAAACGCAAACTCTAATAAAATGACTTATTATTATTAAATTATTTTTTTAATTATACTTATTTAATTTTTATACACTATTTTTAAAATATATAAAAATATAATACCGTGTCGAACCTGTGTCCATGTCCTATATTTTTAATAATTAACGTGTCCCGTGTCCGTGTCGTGTCATACCTGTATTTGTGCATAATAGAAAGCAGCACATCTCTACTAGCTCAAGATCCCTTGTCCATGCTAGGGCTAGCAAAATCCTAGGCTAAGATTGACGCTGAGCAAATGAATGGAGGGTGGCGGATGTTTAGGATTTATCAAGAATGGATAAAAATATAGCATAAAATAAAACAAAAAGTAATATAATGCAAAAATATAATGAAGTTACATTCAAACCTATCTTTGTTCAATGGAGATGAGAATCAATGATGTTATTCAATAAAAAAAAGGAAACAACTACGCTCTGCAAACTAAGAAAATAGTACTAATAGATTCTCTCACACTTTTTAAATACACAAACACATATAACAAAAAAGAAATCCCATAATATATTTTATAATTAGAGCTGCAAAATGAATCAAGCTGAGCCGAGTATGTTCATGTTCATATTTGAGTTCGTTTATTATCAGATTGTTTAAGTTCGGTTTGAGTTTGATTCGAGCTTTTTTATTTGTGTTTAAGCTTAGTTCATTTAAATTAATGGGTGTTTATGCTTGGTTTATGTTTGGTTCATTTCATTCTTATCTAGCTTTAAACAAACGAGCTTTATCAGGCTATAAGCGAGCTCTATTTCTAGATGTATATCAACTTAACAAACGAGCCTTATCGAGTCTTCTAACACACAATTACATCAAGCATGTTCGTGAACATATATTGCAAAGTTTTTTAAACTATCAGACAAACTCGTTCCCGAATATATCTAATGAGCATTCTTGAGCTATCAAATAAGCCCGTTCATAAACATATCTAATTAGTATTTTTGAGCTACTCAATGAGCTCGTTCATGAACAAACGATCTATGATTCATTGTATATTTGTTCAGAGAGTGGATTGTTTGCAATTTTAGGTGGATGTGGGAAGTAAAAATAAATTATTAAATGATTTTAGACGGGATAAGTAAAAATAAATTATTAAATATTAAATTAAACAATAGATTTTTTTAAGACTCTAATATACTTCTAATAAAGCTTCATTGTCAAGCTTCTTAACGAGTTTGTTTATGAGCGTTAAATGATATTGTTTATAAACATAAATGAACCAAATGTCAAGTTGTTCAAACTTGTTTATTTAGTTATTGAGTGTTCAAGCTCATTTATTTATAAAAATGTTCAAGCTCATTTATTTATCTTATCAAAATATGAACGAGCTCTTATCAAGCCGAGCCACGAATAGGTCGTCAAACACTCGGTTCATTTACAGCCTAACTCATAACAAAAATTTTCTCACATAAAATCCTTTTCAAAATTGCGCCAATAGAATCTCCAATATCCTTTAACAACATTGTAGCGGACGAGAGGGCATGGCGGTGGAAGCCTCCAATTATCGCTTTTGCTTGAGGAAATTTTAACTGAACATCACATACTTATAGCTGTCCAATACCTCCTACTTTGTACGCGAACGAAGAAGTCAGATCCATAGGCAAGATCAATCTTGAGATGGAGGAAAGCACGTGTACCAAGACTGATTTACCAGCAGCACTTAATGCCTACAATCACGTGATTCCTAAAGTGTATTTGGAGGATCTTCTAATCGTTTGAAGAAATGGTATTTTAGGAACATTCAGCTTTCCTTTGGGGCTATTTTTTTACTGTTTCTTAAACAATTTTTTAATAAAAAAAATTTATTTTTTAATACTAGAATGCTGATATAAGAAGTAATGAAAAAACCTTCCCAAACGAAGCCTCAATATTGGGTGGTCACGCTAGAGCTGACTATATATGGCTCCTTTATTACCAACACTAAGGCTTTGTTTGGGACATGCATCTTCCTTAATGTTTTTCAAAGTAACTTTTTAGTACAAAGATTTTCAATTCAAAAAAAAAATTATACTTGAAAGCATCTTTATAAAATATATTGTAAGAAAGCTGTTTCAAACGAAGCTTAAATTCATAAAGCACACCCAGCTTTATTCTAGTTTTATAAAGTTTTCTTTGTAAGCGTCAAATTCGAGTAGTACTTCTAATGCATTTTCAATACTCGGTTTTATGATTTAAGGATTTGAAGAGTTGATGTATTTTGTAACTATAAGTCATGGATATTTATTTATTTTAGCTTTTTGTGCAGCATGATGAAGACACTTGAGAGATACCAAAAGTGCAGCTATAATTCATCAGAGACCGTGATTCCATCCAAGGAGACGCAGGTTCCTATTTCTGCTATTCCGATCCACTTGTTAAATGCAGGAAAATAACCCCCATAGAATTGTGGATTATAATTTTTTAAGAAGATAATAATTCTTTCTGATTTGGTTTTTTTGTTAATCAAAAGATAGTATTAACAAAAAAATTACATATTATATAGACTATATTACATATATTTGAAAGTTATGATTTGATTAGGGCCACTGCCAAGATAGTTTTGTGCAAGGTTTTTTGGCTTAAAATTAGTTAACCTGCTCAAATCAAAATCAAAATCCATTTAAGGCGAGCCAACCTAGCTTAGGATCAATTTGAGTCAACTCAAAGTTTACTTTTTCAAGATAACTCTATTTAAGACTTCTAAACATATTTTTAATTTATAAAGTTAGAAATATGATATAATTGAGAATGTTGACCTATGGTTTTTAAAAACAATAATCAAAACTCGATTAGAATTTTATTTAACTAAAACTGATTTGAGCCAATTTTGAGCTCCATCTTGTGCTCAAAATCAATTTCAAATATACTTTCATAAACGACTTTGAGCTGTGGTGTTAGCTTTTAAATTAAAACCTCTATTAAAAAATATTACAAATAATTAATTAAAAATTAATTTTAAAATTGAGTTTTTTTTTTTGTAATAAAGACAAAAAAAAAAGATGGAGGGGGATAAATTATCTAAATAATCATATAATAAAGAATCTTTTTTTAAGGGGGGCAATTGCCCCTGTTGGGCTTAAGGTGCTTAAGGTGGATCCGCCCCTGTTGTTAAGTGGAAAGTTTGGACGTATATGACTTTGAAATTGTGAAATCTCAACTACTGAAATAATCTAGCAATCATAATGGAGTTTTCTCTACTATTTGCTTAATGTAATTTATATGTATCATGTTTAAAAATTTTTAAATTTTGGAAGTTCTGTTCAAAATGGGACCTTTTGTTGTTTAATGTTTTGAAGTAAATAATTTATTTCATAACAATTTAATAATGTGTCGATAAATGAAAATATAAAGATGATTTCTTACCTAGTTACCTGGAAAGTCCAGCAGTACATGACTTTGAAATAGTGAAAGTCGTGAAGTGGATGACCGAGTGTGAGATGGCATTCGCCAAACTCAAGCAACTCTTAACACCATCTTCATTCCCCCAAAGCCTCTAATTACACAAAAAAATGGCAGTAAAGATTGCTTATATATTCTGTTAACACCCTCACCAATCCGATGCAAAGATACCCTGTGATAGACAAGTTGGTGTTAGCATTACAATTTTTCATTTAGAAATTGAGCCCATATTTTGAAAAATATTTAACAAAGGTCTTGACTAACTGACCCATTTATTAGGGAGTAATAGATTCTAGAGCTACTGGGATGACTTACAAAGTGGTCAATCAAACTCAATGAGTGCAACATCAAGTACTTCAGTTTGTTGCTAAAGCTAAAAAATTGGAGAATTTTCCTATTGAACCTACATGGATTAACAACTCCAAATTTGAATTTGGAGTGAAGGGATCTTAGAATTTGTTTATTGATGCCGAGGCTAGAGCTTGTTGGCTTACGGGACCTCATGAAAAATAATAATAGAGTGGATGTAGTGCTCTCAAGCCTGTAAGATTTTCTATTACCTGCATCGTCTAATTAGGTTTTGGAGCCACCAACAATTAGGTAGAGTTTGAAGTTGTGCTTAGCAAAAGTAGGCTAGCAGCTCAAACAAGATTGAAAAAACTAAACTTGCATGTCTACTCACAATTGGTAGTTAATCAGATTTTTTGAACTTATGAAGTGTTGGACATATTTTTTATGAATATTTGGATAAGGTACTAGGAAAAGTCACACGATTCAGTAGTTTAAAGTGAAGTATATACTCGGAGAGGGGAATTCTGTCATGTTCCTATCTAGTCTAATCTATTCATCATAAAAAATCGTCATTTAAGGAATAGAGTCTTATATGCTCGAGGGCATCAAAGCCTAAAGAACGTAGAAAGCTTCTGACATGAGAATAAATCATGCTTTAAAAAAAGAAAATTTCTAGAATTATTGAATTTATCTTAAAATTCTAAGTTTTTTCTTATAGGAAGAACTCTTGGAAATCTAGGGCAGATTGTGCCAAGTAGCTCCAAAATTTCCCTTGTCCTAATATACTGGTGACCAACTAAAATCTTTTTAGCATGTTCTTTATTGAATTAATATCATATCGAATAGTATCCAACCCTATTAATCCCCAATTTAGCTTAAGAATTTTGTTGTCATCTTACACAATGACTACAAACAGTGTTAGGAGGACCGAACCAGCCTTAGGACCGGTTCATGGTTAAACCGGTCGAACCGGCCGGTCCAGTCTGATTTTCAAAACCATGACAAACACCCAGCCATTAAATGTTTAAATATCAACCAACCTATTTGTGATGATATAAAATTGGTCATGAATTATATTTGTCACCCGTTTATGTTAATTACATGTTGATATTTGCGACCAAAATCATTCCTAAATCACATCTTAAGGGTTTCATCAAATGGATTAATTTTATTGATTAAGTTATTTATTAGCGACCAATCATTAGCATATTAATTATATGTTAATTTTTTTAGCAATATTAAGATTATTGTTCTGAATGATAATTTAAGCCACTATTTATATTTGTTTGGTTAACAAATATCTTTTTTTTTTTACATGCAACTAAGTTTTTTTTGTATTATATATATTAAATTGATTTTGCAATTTTTTTCAATCTATGAGTTTAACTTATATGTTGTTTCTTTATATCAAAGCAGAACAATTATCAAGAATATTTAAAACTAAAAGCAAGAGTTGAATATCTACAACGGTCACAGAGGTTACTCAGACACTTTATTTCTCTTAATTAAATTTGTCCTTCCTAATTATGGATTATTTTGGCAGCATGATATATTTTAAAATGTAAGCCTCTACAGGAATCTTCTAGGAGAGGACCTAGGCCAACTGACCACAAAGGAACTAGAGCAACTAGAACACCAACTAGAAATATCTCTCAAACATATCAGATCAACAAAGGTATTCAATAATAGCTTTGCATTAACTTGTTACCGGTATGATTCAGTACATCATGCTACAATCATTCTTTTTTTATTGTTGCTTAATTTTGCCGTTAAACTATATTAATTTGCTAGTGAGTGTTCGTGAAGTTAAAGGATTTTTAGAAAGTTGGGCCACTTTTAGACGACCTTAATATTTACATTTGAGACAAACATGGAATCTCTTCAAGCTGTTAAAATAGATTTCATGAACCAAATGAGGGCAATGCACCATTCATGTAATTGGGGAGGTCCTTCAAAACCTCATCATACAAACATATTGAAAAGTTTATATTGCTCATGCATATTAGATGAGTTGGCTTCATATGTTAATGACCTCAGTTTTATAAACAATGTATTAATAGTTATAATAGATCTTTTTTGTTTTTTATGGATTACATAAATAAATAAAGGAAAATATCTCCTTGTGGATTCTATTAAATTAATTGCCTAGGTGAGAGATCAATCACCAAATTAATAAATATGATAAATAAACTAGTTCAAATATATGTTTATCAAGCTAATCACTACAGGAAAACTTGTTATTACCGGCGGACTTAATCCGCCGGAAACAATGCACAATCCGACGGAACCGTTAGTTTCCGGCGCATGTTCCGGCGCAAATATCTCCGCCGGTTTATGGTGCGTCGATAATTTGTTTCCGACGTATAAGTTGCGCCGGAAACATTTCCGGCGCCGTTTCCGACGCATTACCCGGTTTGTTTGCCGACGTGAAGAATATGAGAATTCCGGCGCCTAATGCGCCGGTATTTACCGTCGTATAATGCGACGGTAATTAACGGCGGATAGGTCGCCGGACTTGCGACGGTAGTGGCCGACGGATCATATTCGCCGGTACGTACGATACACTTCGTTGTATCATCTTTTCCGACGGATTACCGGCGCATAATCCGCCGGAAACCTGTAGCATTGACAAAAAAAAATTGCCTTCCCAGTCAACAATCCCATTTCCACACCTGCAAACCTATCAATTCTAACACATACAAGTTCCACAACAGGTTCACAACAGTTCCACAACTTCACAATAATTTATAACAGTTTCACAACAGTATTAATACTAAAAATCAACTGATAACATCATATTAAAAGTAATTGTCCAATAACATAAGTTCACATAAAAATACAAGTTCATTTCAACTAAATTACACTACTCTGACTCCGTCGACTCCTCCTCAGGTGGAGCTACGTCTTTTCCACTCAGTTGCTCCCTCATCTTGCGCATTTCATCCAGCAACTGATTGTGTTGCTCCGTACTTGTTTGCACCTGTGCTTGCAGCTGAGCTTGAATCTGTGCTTGCAGCTGAGCTTGCCAATCAACTTGTGATTTCCTTACTTGTTCTAGCTCAGCTTGAAGGGCAATTATTTGTTGAGCTTGTAAGGACTCATGCGAACTGGATGCGAAGCTGGATGCAGTAGAGGAGGTCATCCCCTCGTATGCCTGAGCTTGCGCACCTAAGCCATATACTCTACCATGCTGCATTCCTCCGACGGCCTGCGACCACATGCGATACTCAGAATACTCCACAGAGCCGCCAGAAGAGCCCTCACCTGATGCGGCATGAGTCTCTCGAATCCGTGTATATTCCTCCTGTGAAAATCGAATATAAGTATATATATAATTAAACTAAAACTTATAAAATATCAAATATTTATAAAAATATACTTACATGGGCCTTCCTTGCTCTCTCATCAATCCATTGTTGATCCTCCTGTCGCTTATGAGTGCGACTATGCAATTCCACAGGAGTTGGTTCTCTACCAAGTGACGCTTTCTGTTACAATTAAGAGAGTTTTATCAATACTAATTATTAAAAAACAATTTTAAAAAATAATTAAAATTCATTACCAAACGACGCCTGTGCTCAGTATGTGGAACGGAGCCTCCTGTATGAAGTGCACTACCTAAGCCCCCAACATCAGAAGCTCTGTTCTGTCGATTTTGATCCCTCCTCCTAGTGTACTCTTCGCTGCCCCAAGCTACATTCAACTCAGCCCATATCTCCTCTCCAATCCACAATGGTCGCTTCCCAACCTTTCTAACATCTGTGAACATGTCGCGCATCCGAGTAGAGCCACGCTTCTCAAAATTCTTTCTAATCTTGTCATTGTGTTGGGGTAGCCAACAAAACTCTTTCTGCAATAAAAAACAATCAATTTACCTTAAGTAAGAAAGAATAAATCATTTAACATAAAAACAAAAACACAGAAATACCTCAAACTCTCTAAACCACATCTCCCGGACTTCTTTTGGGACTTTCTTCCAAGAAACATAAGGAGCGTCAAACCTGCTCCGTATGATGTCCCGTATTTTATGTGTTGGTTGTTTTGATGGATAAAACCTACAAAAATAAAGTTATGTAAAACAAATATAAAATATAAAATAAAACAATTAGTTAGTTTAAATAAAAGTTACTATACGTACGTGTCACCCTCAGGTGCTATCAACATTCTACCATCTGTCTGCTGCTCTGCTGCAGCTGCTGTCGAAGGTCCAGCTGCTGTCGAAGGTCCAGTTGTAGCAGGCTGATGGGGTGGTGGGGGATAGTATGGTGGAGCATATGGTGGAAATGGATAAGTAGGAGGGGCACCAGCATAAGGTGGGGGTGTGAAGTATGGGTAGAAAGGAGTAGCCTGCCCGAGATCTGGTGAAGGAAATCGAAGGTCCGGTGAGTAGAACTGCGGGCTACTGGCTCCAGGAGTGGGTAAAGGCTGTGTAGCAGGCTGAGGCTGTGTAGCAGGCTGAGGCTGTGTAGCAGGCTGAGGCTGTGTAGCAGGCTGAGCCGAGGTGGTCTCCTCAGTACGTAGTGACCTATGTGGTCCAATTGTAGTCTTCTTAGTGCGCCTGTTAAAAATATTTTTTATCAACCCTCTATTAGGCTGCTCCTCACCTGAAGCCATCTGCACATAAATAAAAAAGAAATATTAGAAATATGAGTTATAACAGAAATGGAAATTAACGCAGTGCAGTAGCTAAAAAAAATGGACTGAAGTAAAATACAGGTAAGTAAAAAAAAATGGAGTGCAGTAGTTATAAAAAACAGTGAAGTAAAATACAGGGAAGTAAAATAATTTACCTTATGTTGTTAACTCATCATTTGTTGATTCACTTTCATCAGATGATACACTCCTAGCACAATCAGATTCATCATCACTTTCCTCTATGTTTAGATCTACCTCCTCTAACTACAACTCGCTCTCATTAAATCTGATTTGATCATCTACATTGATTGGGAGATCTTTTAAATTAGACATAAACTCTTCTTGGTGTGCTGTTGATATCGTACTGGTTTTCTCAATTACTCCCCTTGGTTTAGTCTTCATAACTACCAGCCAATCCTGTTTGCCTCGTATTCCGCTTGGATAGTTAGCATAATAGACTTGAGTTGCCTGACTAGCAATGATGAAAGGATCAAACTTTGCATATCTCCTAGCCCGCTTTACTTCTGTTATACCGTAAATTGGATGAACTTTCGTGCCTCTATTTGGTACTGGATCAAACCATTCACAATTGAAGAGATACACAATATTCCTCATACCGGGATATTCAACCTCTAATATTTCTTGTAATACCCCGTAGTATTCAGAATGATCGCCTGTATGGGTGTTCCCTCTTACACATACGCCTGAATTTTCTGTCTTCCTACCTTCACACAAATTTTTTGTTTGAAATTTATAACCATTTACCTCAAATATTTGATAGCATTTTACTAATCTATTTGGTCCTCAAGCTAACTCAGATAACCTTGAAAACTGGGAACTGTCTTCAGCGTGTACCTTTAAATGTGACATTGTGTCATTGTTACTAATATTAATTGCAGAAATAATTAACTCATTAAGTAAGAATAATTATTCAAAATATACCGTATTTTTGAACCAAGCAGTGAATTCTTTTTCCACTATCTTCTGGACTTCTCCTTCTTCTGATATACTAAGACCATCAATGAACCTCCTACAAATTCATATCTTGAGTTTAAAAGAAAGTATAAAAGAGAACTAAAAATATAACAAAATGAAATCATACTTACTCGAGATACGGCTCAACTTCATCACAATTAAGCAAGATGTACAATGTGATAACTGTCATCTCTTTATCAGTCAAATAACGCACGGTGCTAGCGCCTAAAGGTTCCCCAATTCCACTAAATACAGATATATTAGAGGATTTACCAACATTCTGAGATGTTGAACTTTCACCTGGTTGAGATATTGTTTCAAAATAATACGAGCAAAACTGAGTAGTCTCGTATGTTAAATATGCTTCACAGATAGAGCCTTCGGGTCGTGCTTTGTTCTTAGCGGTCTTCTTAAGTTTATTTAAATATATCTCAAAAGGATACATCCACCTATATTGAACAGGTCCACCAACCATAGCCTCATATGGTAAATGAATAGGTAGATGCTCCATAGAGTCAAAAAAGCCTGGAGGAAATATTTTCTCAAGTTGACACAAAATGAATGGAATTTGCTGCTCCATATGAATCAAATTCTCCACATTTAATTTAGAAGAGCATAAATCTTTGAAAAAGACACTTAACTCGACCAAGGGCTTCAAAATCTGATCTGGCAGATAACTGAAAACAGTGGATAGTAGACATTGCATGAAGATGTGACAATCATGACTTTTCAATCCAAATAATCTCCCTGATCTTATGTCAACACACCGGCTTAGATTGGAAGAATATCCATCAGGTACTCGTAGAGTCTTCACCCATTCACAAACTGCTCGTTTTTGCTCTAAAGTTAATGTGAATGGAGCTTTTGGTTTGAGGAATTTTCCCGCTCCACCATCCTTCAATTCCAAAGCTTTCCTTCTACAAATCTCCTTTAAGTCCATCCTTGCTTTTATATTATCTTTTGATTTCTCTTTGATGTCCATAACTGTATAGAAAATATTATCAAAAACATTTTTCTCTATATGCATAACATCCAAGTTATGTCTAATCAAGTTTGTTCTCCAATATGGCAACGACCAAAAAATACTTTTCTTGGTCCAATTATGGTAGACACCATATTCCGGCAATCTGAACTCAGCTAATCTTGGAGATTCCATTATGGTGGGCAAGAACTCTACTCTTTCAAATATTTCTTCACTACTGAATCTTGGTGGAGGAGGAATCATCACCATTTTATTTTTAGTAAAAGCTTCTTTATTTCGCCTGAAAGGATGACTTTGAGGCAAAAACATTCGATGACAATCGAACCAACTGTTCTTCCTACCATACTTTAAAGTGAATGATTTTGTATTTTCCAAACAATATGGACAAGCTAACTTGCCTGAAGTGTTCCAACCTGAGAGCATACCATATGCAGGAAAGTCACCAATTGTCCAAAGTAATGCTGCTCTTAGTGTAAAATTCTGTTTGGTGGAGATATCATATGTACTTACTCCTTCTTCCCATAATAAACTTAAATCATCAATCAGAGGTTGTAAGAATACGTCAATATTTAATTTTGGATTATGTGGCCCTGGAATTATAAGTGACAAAAACATATAAGGAGTAGTCATACATAACTCTGGAGGAAGATTGTAAGGAGTGAGTATCACAGGCCAACATGAGTACGGTGTAGCCGACTGACTGAATGGAGTAAAACCATCTGCGCATAAACCTAATCTGACATTTTTTAGTTCTGCTGCGAATGTGGGATGTGTACGATTAAAGTGCTTCCAAGCCTCTGCTTCTGATGGATGTGTGATAACACCTTCTTGTGGAATGTGATCATTATGCCATCTCATATGTGCAGCAGATCTCATGGATGCATATAGCCGTTGTAGTCTTGGAATTATTGGAAAGTAGAACATCTTACTAACAGACACATCCTTCTGCTTTCTTCTATTTCTAGATTTGGGTTTAAATCTTGGTGCATTGCAATGACGGCATACAGTTTCTGCAATATCTTCTTTAAAGTATAGCATGCATCCATTGACACAACAATCTATCTTTGTGTATGTCAAACCAAGTTTCGAAACTAACTTCTTTGTCCGATATAGATCTGTAGGAATTAAATTATCTGTCGGATTGGTTTCCTTAAGCAGCCCAATGAATTGATTAAAACATTCACGAGCAACATTATATTCAGCCTTGATGCTTAACATCTTCACAACAACAGATAATTCTGAGTGAGTCGTGCACCCTTTCCAGATTGGTTGCTGTGCAGCATGCAATAAATCATAAAAATTTTGTGCCTCCGTATTCGGTAACTCTTCATAAATTCCAGTTGCATCATGAACTAATTCCTCAAGATTTGGACGGATATTTTCAACCTCAGCAACATTACTACTTGTAGAAGGACCGCATTGATAATCAAATTGTGGCTCATACTCACCATGACAAGTCCAATACCAATACCGTGGCATAAATCCTCTGCGATACAGATCAACAGTTACGTCATCTGGTTCTAGGATCACTAGATTTTTGTGTTTAGAACATGGACATCGAAACTTTCCTTCAGATATAAAGATCGGCAGCTGTTTCGCTTGCTGAATGAAAAAGTTCACCCAATTGATGAATTCATCTGTTAATGTCTTCCGACTTTGAGATAATCGGTTATACATCCAACTTCGTTGATTTCTAATATCCATAACCTATAAATAATAGTAAAAAATTAATGGATTTATATATTTCTAATATCCATAACATAAAACTATGTTACACTTATTAATGAAATGATTGCTCAAAGTCACAATCCCCTCACTAGGTCTACTAACCACTAAAGCAAAAAGATATGGAGTAATGATGATCTCCATAATCCAACTTTACCTTCAACTCCCTCTCTAGTCTTATCAACAAGAAGAATATCATTAACCAAAAGCATGCACCAAGGTATATCCTAAAGAAAATGTCTAGTGATAACAAGAAGAATATCATCCATGACTAAAGCAAAAAGATATGGACTTAAGTTTACCTTCAACTCCCTCTCTAGTCTTATCAACAAGAAGAATACCATAAACAAAAAGCATGCACCAAGGTATATCCTATAGCAAATGTCTAGTGATAACATCCATGACTAAAGCAAAAAGATATGGAGACTTAAGCTTACCTTCAACTCCCTCTCTAGTCTTATCAACAAGAAGAATATCATCAACAAAAAGCATGCACCAAGGTATATCCTCTAGCAAATGTCTAGTGATAACATCCATGACTAAAGCAAAAAGATATGAAGACTTAAGCTTACCTTCAACTCCCTCTCTAGTCTTATCAACAAGAAGAATATCATCAACAAAAAGCATGCACCAAGGTATATATCCTATAGCAAATTAATGTCTAGTGATAACATCCATGACTAAAGCAAAAAGATATTTCAAATTTACCTTCAACTCCCTCTCTAGTCTTATCAACAAGAAGAATATCATCAACAAAAAGCATACACCAAGGTATATATTCTATAGCAAATGTCTAGTGATAACATCCATGACTAAAGCAAAAAGATATTTCAAATTTACCTTCAACTCCCTCTCTAGTCTTATCAACAAGAAAAACATCATCAACAAAAAGCATGCACCAAGGTATATCCTCTAGCAAATGTCTAGTGATAACATCCATGACTAAAACAAAAAGATAGCAAAAAAAAAAAAAAATGCAATACCTTGGTGCATGCGAAGTTCGATTGAGAGAGAGGGAGATGCTGGGCGGTGGGCGACCAGGAGAGAGGGAGATGCTCGGCGAAGTCCGGTGACCGTCGGCGGCGAAGTTCGATGACCGTCGACGACGTCAATCTTCGGCCAGCGACGAACGGCGACGGAGGGCGACGGGCGAAGGAGGCGAGGTGAGAGAGAGTAGCGAAAAGAATGACGGCCCACAGGGCTCCGATTCGCATTTTAGGGCTTTTAGCGGCGGCGTTTCCGGCGGAACCTCCGCCGGTAATGTTACCGGCGGACAATGCGCCGGAAATTTTTCGTTGAGTTTAAATAAGCCGGCGCATAATCCGCCGGAACGGTTTCGTTGAGTTTAGAAGAACGTTTCCGCCGTAATCTGCGCCGGAAATAATCCAGAGCCCTTTTCACCGGCGGTATTTCCGGCGCAATTGGCGCCGGTAACTTTCCGGCGTCGGTTCCGCCGGAAAGAACGCCGTAAACGTTACGTCGCATCATTCCGCCGGAACCTGCGCCGACAATGCCGGCGCAAAAAAATCCGCCGGAAATTCCGACGGTAATCACGTGTTTTCCCGTAGTGAATGTTGATAATTATAAAAGGCAATAATTAAAGCTATCAAAAGATACAACACTATCATGCACAACAACCATCATGATCACCAAACCAATCAAAAACCTCTATTAAAAACAAACTTAGTAACTTTTAGTCATACTGATAATATTGCCTTATATAAACGATGCTAATATAGATTTTGCATTGAATGAAATGAAGCGAAGCAAATAGGTGTATTGACATCGCCTTATATCCCCCCTGTATATTTATTTCAACCTTCTTCAGCTTAATCTTCATGGTATTAGAGAGCAACGACTAATGACATCTCCTTCGTTTCCTCGCACCTCCAATGAACACCTTCCTTTCCACTTCTTTTGGCTAAAACATGTATCCCTCACCAGTATTCATGACCAGAAACTCCATCAATGTGGTAGACATCCATATTTCTTCTTAGCTCAATTTTTAATGTGAAGCATAGCAAACATTTTTCTCACTCTGGAGAGCTAAACAAAATGGATTTAAGGGATATCTGA
Source organism: Dendrobium nobile (assembly GCA_022539455.1). Taxonomy (NCBI): domain Eukaryota; kingdom Viridiplantae; phylum Streptophyta; class Magnoliopsida; order Asparagales; family Orchidaceae; genus Dendrobium; species Dendrobium nobile. Next base: position 50,967 of record JAGYWB010000057.1, on the reverse strand, counting down.
GCAGTTATACCCATGCATTGTCAATCCACTATTTACGATGATTGTTCAATCATTATAATCTCAAAATATCACACATTGATGCTTATTGATCGAAACCTTCAAACCTTTTTCAGCTTAGTTTTCATGATATTAAAAACAAATGACTAATGACATCTCCATCATTTGCTCATACCTCCTGCAACAATTTTCCTTTCTACTTCTTTAGCTAAAACATGTATCCCTTACCAATATCCACGACCAACAACTCCATCAATGCACAAAGCTTCCCCTTAAATATGGGAGACATCCATATTTCTTCTTAGCTCAAAATTTTTAATTTCAAACATAAAAAAAACTTATCTCAAGGTAAAGAACTATCCAAAATGGATTTAAGGGATATTTGGACAATTATACCACCCTATGTATTGTCGTCAAGCATGCTATTTACAATCATAGTTCAATCATTCTAATCCCAAAATATCACACATGGATGATGATTGATCAGAAACTTCAAACCTTCTTTAGCTTAGTTTTCATGGTAATAGAGACTAATGGCTAATGGCATCTCCTTCGTTTGCTCATACCTCTAACAACCGCCTCCCTTCCCACTTCTTTAGCTGAAACATGTATCCCTCACCAACATCCATGACCAACAATTCCATCAATACACAAAGTGACCCCCTCATTATGGGAGACATCTATATTTCTTCTCAACTCAATTTTTGTATGTTAAGCATCAAAATCAATTGTCTAATTCTTGAGAACTATCCAAAATGGATTTAAGGGATATTTGGATAGGTATATCCCATGACTTGTCAAACTCGCTACTTACGATGATGATTCATTCATCTCTAATCCCAAAATATCACACATGGATGCTTATTAATTGGAAACTTGCAAAACTATTAAAATCGTTGCATTCCACTCCAAAATATGGTTCATCCATATTCCCTACATTCCACTCACATCTCATACCACTAAAACTTTCCATCGCATTCCACTCCATTTTAGCTCATGTCCTATCCTATGATCTCACCCTTAACTCCATAAACTATTGTCACATCATTCAACTAAAAAATGGACTTCATAAATTCTTCATGAAAGATCAAATCATGACTCAATATCTATCTAAAATTAAAATCGAAGTAGACACCATCGTTATAGCTAGCTTCTCCTTGGAACCTAAAGACATCGTTTCAACATTTTGATAATGGGTTTTACGGACTTACCTACTTTAGTGGAATTGCGATGCTCTTGCTTTAATTCTATGGAAGGAATAAATGTACATTTATTTTCACTTAGAATCCAATACTTCATTTTTTTTTTCAGAAAAAATAAAGAAGAAAATTTGCAATCACCCCATTCACCCCTAAAAACTAGAAAAATTAAAGACCGTAAAATAAACTGTTTTGATCATTGAAATAAAATGAATTGTTTTTGCTTTTTAGGAATATATCGGCAAGCTATCCTAGTTGTCGGGTAACTTTCCTAAAGTAGTGAAAATTAGTATCCGACAAAGAGTTGATCATTAACCCTCGTATAGTTGCAGTTCAGCGCTTTCCTATGCAACAAATACTACCAATTCCTTTGAAGCTACTACCACTACCGATGCTGTCTTGTTTGTTTTTGTTGCCGGTTGGGGTTTTAAAAGCATCAAAGAAAGGAAATTTACCATATCTTAACTGCTCGTACTCAACAATGGAAAAGCTGAAAAGTATATCTTTATCGTCAGAACTGTATGATTGTTTTTTAATGTTATTACTTTCTCCATTTCTATATACCTTCGGAATTGCTTTAGTTTTTCTTGCGGAAAGATAAAAGAAAACTTAAACAATGGATCGGAACATACAAATATCTTATCAATCCTTACTTCTTGTGGTGGTAAGATCCATAGCTTATGTAAAATTATTATGTCAATTGCTGTTAAAGCAAGTACACTACTTGCCCTTCAAACACTATCTGCATAAGATAAAAGAAAATGGAAGTGCAAATAATCCAACATGTTACTTAGAAATGATGACATGAAGAAAGTATATTGGAGGCATCTTCATTATTTCAAGTTCTGTGCAGTATGCATTTTATTTTCTTCTGATCTGAACTAATGTACCTTTGTATTATTATTTCAGAGCCAATTTATGCTTGATCAACTGTGTGATCTCAAAAGAAAGGTATTTTCATAATGTCATTTCAATATATTCTCATCATCTTTACCTTAAACTCTGATTGAATTCTTTAGTAAGGCTAACTTTATTTGAAATTAACATTTTCTCCAATTTAGGAGCAAATGCTGCAGGAAGCTAACAGAACTCTGAGAATGAAGGTATGGTGACCATATATTGTTATATTGTTTGATTGTTTGTAAGTGTTTCTCATCTATAGGCATCATATATGCCAATGGTTTCTTATACTATAGCTAGTTCAAATGAGTATCGAATCTTTGTCTGAATTCACACATGACCATTTTTAATGACAAAGAAACTTTGAAATGCTCTTCAAAAGGAGAGATTATTACGTGTGGAGTCCGGACGTCCGGATTGTAATGTACACACTGTGTACACACAAACACTGTTTTTACACAGTGTGTACATCACAATCCGGATTGTACACACTGTTTGTACACTGTGTACATCACAATCCGGACGGTCCGGATATCCGGACGTAATAATTTCTCCTCTTCAAAAGACGTTAAAAGTTCAAATGAAAAGTTTTGTTAATGAACAGTTCTAAACAATTAACACTCAGGAAAATGACACTGCCATGCCATCACCTTTCCTTATCACTTTTGAATTTTCTCTTATTATAGCATTTAAATGTCACAGTTGCATGAAGATGAGCCAGAAATTCCCCTCCAGCTATCTTGGCCAGGTGGCTGCAGTGGCGGAAACGGTGGTGGACATTGTGATCGTCAACCTCAATCAGATGTATTTTTTCAGCCCTTGCCTTGTGATCCTTCTCTGCAAATTGGGTAACTTTCAATCCTATCAATTCTTTCAGGCTTCCTCTACTAATTGAATCTGGCCCCCCTTGTTCTGCTTTTAATTTCAGTATCTCTGAAATTTGCTTTCTTCTTAGGCCCCATTTGGTTGCTTCAAGTTGGAAAATAGTTTTTGCATGATAAAAGCAGCTAATTCCATCATTTGGCTGTGGTTATAAACAATTTTAAAAATATATTTTCCACATAGAAGCAACCAAATGAGACCTTAGAGCATCTTCAACCGAACGTCAAACTTGCGTATGACGTCGTTCGGTCGCTCCAGCCAAACGTCAAATCTTCCGCTTGTGGGTGAACAATGCGACGTCAATATTGGCGTCACACTGTTCACCAACGAGATTTTTTTGTCTCAACCGGATCAGTCGAAGAAACACGCCAAAGACAGTTACCTTCACAGAAGCCCGCAAAATGGAGTTCGATCGGAAATGAATCACTACATTTTTAAGTTTCACTGTATTTTGGAGTGAAAAATTGGATTTTCGGTTGGAGATGCCTTTAGCATAGCAATAATACAGTTACTTATTCTGCTTCAAATTTTTAGGATGTCCAAGATTTAGACTCATCTTTGCTCTTCTTTACAGATACAGTCCAGTCTGTATAGAACAACAATTGAACACCGGATCTTCTTCTCACAATGTCAATGGCTTCCTTCCAGGATGGATGTGATTATTGCTTCAAACCTTCGAAATATGTTAGTCTTTTCATCTTCTGCCTGCAGGGTTTTTATATATTCTATATCTTCCAGCATAGGGAAGAATCAACTCAAAGAAAATATGAATAAGGTATAATAAGGATGATAAAGCCTTTTGTAGCACAGTATGTTGTGTATGTAATCATGTAATGTATAGTGGAGCTGATCTTGAACACAAACAAACAAGCATTGAACCAATCAAGGATATGTATCAGTGTACCATATATTCATACTTGTAAGGTAAGGTTCTACAAGCATTTGCTTAGTAAGAGATTATGTTACATCTCAATGGAACAAATTTCAATATGGATATTGTGATCCACATTTGATCGAAATGAATTTTTTAATTGTTAAATTATTTTGAGATGAATATAATATGAGAGTTAAGAGTGGAATGATTGATGATGTATTGTACTTATCTCAAAATAAATTTAATGGCTAAGCAAATCATTTTGATTAATTTGAATATGGATTTCTTCATTGATGTTTTATTTTAAGTTGGCTCGATTCTAATGGTTAACATTTAGGTTTTGTTTGGGACGTTTTTCTTGCAGCTTTTTAAAGTGAGAAATTATTCAGTGCAGTCATTGAACGGGTTAGAGGCGAATCAGATTGTGTCGCATCGCCCGGTATCGAGCGGTGCACAACAAAGAAATGATGTGACAGGTTCTCATTGACCTCTGGACGCCTTTCGGTGACCGCACATAATAAATTTTCTCTTAAAGCAGCTTTTAAGTATAAAAATTTTAATTTTTGTATCAGAAAACTGCTTTAAGAAGCAATAAGAAAGTCATCCCAAACGAAACAGTAATTCAAATCAGCTAAAAACTGTTTACCTTTGGTTTACAGTACTTAGAAATCAATGAATCTACATTTTGTTAACATCTTTAAAACCATCAAAAGTGATGGTTTCATTTTTTTACATTCAAAATAAATAAAAATAAAATCATTTATAAATAAATTATCATTTATTTACTTTCATTTATAAAGTTATTCTACAAATTAAAATTTGTTATAGGTATTCAACAATTTTTTTCACCATTATTAAATTCTAAATTTTTTTTTATCTCAGTCACAAATATATAATTTTAGATGAATTATAATTTTATAAATAGAATAAATTTCGGTAATAATATATATGACACTCTTTAATTAAATGAATTATTTGATTACAAAAATCTGAAAAAAAAAACTCTAATTAAAAAAATTAAATAATTTTTAATTTTTTTGAAATATATTTTTTATATATGTAAACCATATTATAACCGTCTTTTATATTAAATTACCAATATTATAAATTTATAATAAAAAGGCGGGAAACCCTAAGTAGCCGAAAACCCGCGAGGGCGGATATAGAGGTCGATAGCTTTCTCATCGTCTCAGAAAAAAGAATGGGAAGAGAAGACGAGGAGATCAGAGTAGCGAAGCTGGGGTACAAAGAGGCGGTTCGGGATGGGAACCACGAGGAAGAAGCGCGGTGGGCGAACGTGATCGGCGACCTCCTCAAGAGGAGGGGAGAGTACGTTGAGGCTCTGAGGTGGCTCCGAATCGATTACGAGGTATCGGCGAAGTATCTTCCCCAGAAGCAGCTCCTTGCGACATGCCAGTCGCTTGGCGAGGTCTACCTCCGGCTACAGCGCTTCAAAGAAGCACTCCACTATCAGGTTATAATTGTTTAAAGTTTAATTTGCTCAATCTATTTGAATGGTTGCAAGTATTGTTTAGTATCCTTTACACGGTGATACAGTCACTGCACTATATCAACATATCCTTATTCTGTAACACCGCTATTAGCATTTAATTGTATTGGAGTATTTCTTCTTTTCATGTTTCATTTCTTTTGCTTATTTTGGTTGGGTGGTTGTATCCGTTGTGTTAGTGGAGTGAATACTTAGGCGGTGATTGCAAGAAACGAAGGGGTTGAATTAGTTCTGCTATAGATTTTTTACAGAGAAATTTTCATATTTTTTTTATCCTTTTTCATTATCTCTTGCGTGTTCTGCGCCACTTTGGTATCAGGGTATTGATCCATGGCCGACGGTAGCAAGACTCTTGGGAATGACATAAATATCATGTGCTGTTTTGAATTAGTGCTCTGTCTTGAGGAACTAACGTTATAGGTGCGCCGCGCTGTACTATGCAACGCTTGCTATTTTGTGCGATTGACATCTATGCTTGAAGATGTCCTTGTTTTTAGTCATTCATTGTTGAACTACTTAAAGTATTTGCGTCTGGTGCTCACCTTATCATGAGAGAACAAGTTATATCTTAAACTCACCAAATGTGATTTTGCTGCTGCTCCTGTCCATTTTTGGGTTTCGTCATTAATGCTCAAGGGGTACAAGCTGCCCCACACAAAAATTGATGCAATCACGTTGTGGCCTATGCCTCAGTCGTTGAAGTCCATTGCCTTGCTATTTTCTGTAGTTGCTTTATATGACACTTTAGCTCCATGATGGGACAAACAACCAATTGCCTGAAGCAAGGTTTATTTTCCTGTGATCTTGATTAGCAATTGAGTTTTGAAGTCATCAAATACACACTATGTGAAGCTCCGGTGCTTGCAACTCATGATTTTTGAGATCCCATTTTAAGTTGAAATAGATGCTTTGACAATCGGTATTGAGGTTGTGTTATCACAGAAGGGCAAGTCTATATAATTTTTAATGAAAAATTATGTGCGGCTCATTGAAGGTGGTCAATGTACAAACGTGAATTGTGTATGATAGTTCAGCCCTTGGAACATTTAGAGTGTTTTCTTGTATATTAGGATTTTTATTCTCTTTAGCTATCATTAGTCCCTACAATTCCTGAAGATAACACAATCTAAAGCCGGATGCATGCATGGTTTATTCCTTCATAAAATCAACTTTGTTTTTAAACATAAAATAGGAGAAATCATATGGATAGGCGTTGCTCAGCGACCATGCTTGTCTCCTGGTTACTCTTTAGACTAGCATCATTAAAATGGAGACGTTGCAACATCTTTAGACTAGCATCTATGCAAAAGAAAATAAATTTTTACCATGGTAGAAATGCATCAATCATTTTCTTGATAAAGACTACTCCATACTTCAAAGATTTATCTTCAAGGAAAATTCGTTGCACATGCCGGCATGTCACTCCAATGACATTTAATTAGAAAGCTCCATGGTTGTGAACTCAACGCTCATACTGGCCAGGATAAGACCCTAATATTACTGCAAATCATTTCCTATAGTTAAAACTCCGTCGTGACGTCTACAAATTTGTTGAAAGATGTTCCACTTATCACATGTACAAGGGGTTTATGCAAAAACACCACCTTATACATACTCATATCAGTCCTTGATTCAATTTGGTAGGATTTAAGCTTTGTTTTATGTTGGGTCTCTGGTGTAACCTAAATTCCAGAACCAAATAGGAGAACATTAGGATAAACAGGACACCACTTTTAGTAAATAAAAACCAACAACAACAGAAAGAAAACTTAATAGAAACAGATGTAATAGAACTTCTAGGAAACTTAGCAAAAACAAACTAATATATAAAATAAACTATCCTCAGAACAACCTTAAAAAAGGTCACCTCACATGCAAATCTGAAAATTATGTATTGGTGTTCCAAGGAAAAATTCAAACCAGAGGCTCGCCACAGAAATCTTGATCCAACACCGATCAACACTCCTCCGACAAATACCAATAAACTGACCAAACAACACACCACACTCGCTATATTTGGAGAAGAATGATACAATTGGAAGGGAAACCGTGGAGAGATGAAATAGATAGAAGACTAGAGGAAGAATTAGATAGAGGAAGATGGTAGCTCTCAAGCTAGGAAGAAAAACCCTCAAGTTTAGAAACAAGCAAAGGGATTGTACTTCAGATGTGATGAGAGGTACACGCCGGGGCACATGTGTAAGGACCAAACTCTTCAAGTTCTCACCATTTGTAATGACGAGGAAGTTGAGGAGGGCTGTGAGAGTGTGGCAGTGGTAGAAGAGGAGGAAGAGTTGCATCTTGATATGACCGAAGTCTCCTTAAACTCAGTGGTGAGGTTCACCCCGAATCACACTATAAATGTGATAGGAGAAATAATAGACAGAGAAGTGATGGTGCTGATCGACAGTGGGGCTACTCACAACTTTATCTCCAATCAGGTCGTTGACTAATTGGGGATGAAATTGGTGGACATCGGGGGCTATGAGGTGATTACGGGCACTTGGAAGGTGGTGATGGATAGAGGAGTGTGTAAGGGAGTGGTGCTGACTATTAAGGGGGTTCAGGTGAGAGAGGATTTTCTCCCATTAGAGTTAAGGAGCATTGATGTCATCTTGGGGATGAAATGACTATATATCTTAAGAGATACCAATGTCAATTGGGGGATATTAACGATAGAGCTGGTGTTGGAAGGAAGAAGAGTGATGATCTAGGGAGATGCAGGGTTGTCCAAGGCCATGGTATTATGGTCAGGACCATATAGGAGGTGGGAGGAGGATTTCTGGTGGAATTGCAGAGCTTAGAAGGGATCATATTAGAGGAAGAGGGGGCAATCTTCTTTCAGTACAACATCTCATCTAGTAGTTTAGTGAGGTCTTTCAGCCACCTCAAGGCTTATCACCATTGAAGGAGCAGGAGCATGCCATCACCTTAAGGGAGGTGGTGTCGCCGATTAGTGTCCGACTATACCATTACCCTCAAATTTAGAAGGACGAGATTGAGAAGCAGATCTGAGAGATGCTGGAGGCGGGATCATCAAATTGAGTGTGAGTCCATTTTCTAGCCCAGTCTTGCTGGTTAAGAAGAAGTATCAGAGCTGGAATTTTTGCGTTGATTACCATGCTTTGAATAAAGAGACAGTGCTGGACAATTTTCTTATACCGATGATCGATGAGCTACTAGATGAACTGTGTGGAGCAGTGGTGTTCACCAAGGTGGGTTTGAAGTTAGGATACTATCAAATCAGGATGAGGGAGGAGGATGTCTCGAAAACTGATTTCAGGACATATGAGGGGTATTACGAGTTCCTAGTGATGCCGTTTGGATTCACGAACGCCCTTGCCACTTTCGAGTAGCTCATGAATTGTGTTCAAACCATATCTCTAGAAGTTCGTATTGGTTTTCTTTGATGACATACTGGTTTACAATAGGTCGATGGGGGAGCACTTGGAGCATGTGAGGGTGGTTTTGGAAGTATTACAGGAACATCTACTATGGGCCAACCTGAAGAAGTGTTGCTTTGTAGAAGACAGTGTGGAATACTTGGGGCATGTGATCTCTCATGAGGGGGTGTCTGCCAATCAAGCTAATATTGAGGCAATGTTGAAATGGCTTCTACTTAAGAATCTGAGAGAGCTGATGGGTTTCCTAAGTTTGATAGGATACTACAAGAGATTTGTGAGAGGATACAACACTATAAGATGTCCATTAACTGAGCAACTAAATAAGGATAGATTCTTGTGGGGAGAGACGACTATATAGTCCTTTAAGAGATTGAAGAAAGTCATGACCACAATACCGATTTTGGCCCTATCAGATTTCAATCATATTTTTGTGGTAGAGACGGATGCATCAAGATATGGGTTGGGGGTCGTGCTTATGAAGAATCACAGACCCATAGCCTACTTAAGCCAAATGTTGACAACCCGAGCTAGGTTGAAGTTAGTCTATGAGAGGGAATTGATGGCTATTGTGTTAGCCATTCAAGTGGCGATCATACTTGTTAGGTCAGCATTTTATTGACAGGACGAACCAGATGAGTTTAAAGTTCCTGTTGGAGTAGAGGATGGTAGTTGAGGAGCATCGGAGATGATTGTCAAAGCTATTAGGCTATGATTTTGAGATTCATTATAGGTCAGGATTGGAGAACAAGGCGGCGGATGCCTTGTCCAGATGCATGAGGGAGCTCCAGGAGTTGGTTATGTCGATACCACTAATGTTGGACTAGGGGCTATCAAGGAGGAGAGTGTGCTGGATGAGGAGTTGGGAAAAATTAGAGTAGATCTTCTAAAGGATGACAACCGTTACCCACCTACTCTCTAGATGGGGAGAGATTATTGTATCATGGGAGGTTTGTGATGTCTAGGACCTCAGTTCATATTCCACAGTTGCTACAAGAGTTTCACGGGAGCATTGTTGGAGGTCAATTTGGTGTACAAAATACATACAAGAGACTGATAATGGAGCTGTATTGGAAGGGGATGCACAAGGATGTAGAAGAGATGGTAGCTAGATGTGAGGTGTGCCAGCGGAATAAGTACATGACTGTGGCTCGTAGGGGGTTACTTCAACCTCTAGCTCTACCTGATAGGGTGTGGGAGGAGGTCACCATGGACTTTATTGATGGGTTACCTCGATCGGAAGGGTTTATTGTGATTATTGTGATTATTGTGATAGTTGACAGATTGAGCAAGTACGCTCACTTCGTCCCCCTATGAAATCCTTAAACGACAATTATAGTAGCAGCCACATTCATCAGGGAGGTGGTCAAGCTACATGGGATACCATAGTCTATAGTATCTAACATAGATAAGGTGTTCCTTAGTCATTTTTGAAGGGAGTTGTTTAGCCTATAAGACAATGCGGAAGATGAGCACCGCTTACCACCCCCAGATATATTGGTAGACAGTAGTGAACAGGAGCTTGGTGACATACTTGCGGTGTTTTGCTTCAGAAACACCTAGGGCATTGGTAAAGTGGCTGGCATGAGCAGAATATTGGTACAACACTTCTACCACTCAACCTCCCAGATGACTCCTTTCAATGTACAATACGGGAGATACCCTCCACATTTGCTACATTTTGGGTAGAGCCGCAGACCAATATCTTCAATAGAGCAGTACCTGGATGAAAATGATAGAGTGCTGGAGGAGTTAAAAAGACATATGCTGAGGGCTCAACAAATTATGATGAAGCAGGTGGGTGGGCACATGAAGGACATCCAGTTTTCCGTTGGGGATAAAGTATTCTTAAAGTTTCGACCCTACAGACATAGGACAGTAGCCAACATAATGATTGAAAAGCCAGCCCCGAGGCACTTTGGCCCTTATGAGGTGTTGGAGAGGATTTGAGCAGTGGCCTATCTCTTAAAGTTACCCTCGACTGCTTCCATACACCCTGTGTTCCATGTATCACAGTTGATGAGAGTTGTGGGGATCATAAAACTAGTTCATAATTACCAGGGCCGTTGACAGAGGATCTAGAGGTGATTTTAGAACTACTAGAGCTTTAAGGGGTACGACAAGTAGAGGGAGAGCCCAAGGAAGTGTTGATTAAGTGGAAGAACCAACCTGATTATGATGCCAAATGGGAGTCATATGAGAAGGTAAAACATCACTTTTCCTCCTTCCACCTTGAGGATAATGTGACTCTTTGGGAGGAGAGTATTGATTGACTCATCCCTGGATTGGTCCAGTCGATCCACCATGAACGATCCATGAGTACAGGAGGCGAAACAGGGGAGTTCTGCCCCCATCATTGTCACCTCAATCCTAGTGGGGTTCACAGACTTAATTAGGGGGACTTTTGAAGGAGAGGGGGGATTTAGAAGGAAAAATTTAAATAGAATGGGCTATTTTAGGATTTACCTAATTATTGTATTCTTAAGTATGTTTTGGTGGCTAGATTTAATTTTTTATCTCTATTTTTGCTGAATTTTTTCTTGTTCTTAGTTCTTGCTTGGGCTCTAGCGGCGTCTAGAGATTTGGGAGAGCCGGATCTTCTTCTCCAATAGAAGATCCATTATATCTTGTTTGTCTTCTTTTGTATTTCTTCAATCTAAACACTATTTAAGTGTTTTGCCACTAGATTCTTCTCTATCTCTGGTTTTATATTGCTGAAATTTCAATTTCAGCCAAAAATTTCTGCATTTGTTACCTAATAGAAGCCTAACCTTCTTATGTGTTCCATTTATATTGCAAAATATTGTCTTTTTAAATACATTCATCTCATAGGTTTCAGGGAAATACCTAATCCAGCTTCTGGCTTATCCTATTACTTTCAAACATGAATTTTCATGCTATAATTCCCTTGTATTGCAGAAAAAGCATCTGGAGCTTGCCAATGATTCTGATGACGTTATTGAACAACAGCGAGCAAGCACACAACTAGGCCGAACTTACCACGAAATGTTTTTAAAATCAGAAAGCGATCACCATGCAGTAAGAAGTGCCAAGAAATACTTCAAGTTGGCTATGAAACTGGCACGGTCTCTCAAGGAAAATCCTCCCTCCAAAACAAATTGTTTCTTTATGAAAGAATATATTGATGCACACAATAATATTGGTATGCTTGAAATGGACCTGGACAATCTGGAAGAAGCCAAGAAAACGCTTCTTGAGGGTTTAATGATATGTGATGAAGAAGAAGTCAATGAAGATGATGATGGGCGTAGCAGGCTTCATCATAATCTTGGAAGTGTCTATTTGGAACTGCGGGAATGGAATAAGGCAAGGAACCACATAGAGAAAGACATATTAATTTGTAAACAGATTGGACATCCCCAAGGTGAAGCAAAGGGGTTCATCAATCTTGGTGAACTGCATTATCGAGTACAAAAGTATGATGAAGCTATTCTTTGCTATCAGAAGGCAATGAAGATTGCAAAAAGCATGGAGGATGAGGATTCCTTAGTCGATCTTATTTCTCAGAATGTTAATACTGTAAAAGAAGCATCTAAGGTGTTCGAGTCATTGAAAAAAGATGAGCAAAAACTCAGAAGACTGATGAGGGCCACAAGTGATGCTCGTGGAACAGCAAATGAAAGAAAGTGCCTGCTAGAGCAAAACGTTTGTTTGGATAGTCTGATTGAAAAATCCAGCATGATTTTTGCATGGCCAAAGGTTTGTATGGCATGTCTATCTTGCATTTCATCTTTCTCTGTCTGTGCTTGTTTTTCTCCAGGAATGGTCAAACAGTCATTATTTATACCTTAATAAGATTGCGAGAACCACTCTTGGTGGAAATAATGACTCTTACATTTCTCTGAGACGAATAAGTGATGTTATCAACCACCAGTAAAACAATTAATATCATTTTCTAGCTCCGTGATTAAAATATTCTAAGAGAAAACTCAATTAATTTGAACTTCGAAGGAACCTCAGCGGATGGTAGGCTTCAGGTTGTGTTTTATGATATTTTTGCATGAACTGTAAGCGTCTCGATCTTATAAGATCAATATAAGTGCTAAATAAAATCTGAAGTTGTCTCTGTCTATATTGTGTCCCGTATATGTCCGAGGATGGAAATTCAAGTAACTATTGTTAGTTACCATAGTCCATATTCTTTTGGTGATTTACCTCTTGATCTTGGTAATGATCAAATTCTTCTTTAGGGAAAATACTTAGTTGTAATTCTTTCGTATTATGAATTCAAATATATATGAGTTTATTGCCATAGTCATAATGAGTATACACCTAGTTTTGTTTCATTGAGCCGAAGACACTAGTATTCATTAAACTGGATGTTCGTACTGTGATTCCTTGGAAACTTCCAGCTGTACTATGATTTAGTTTTTTAGATAAAAGTATTTGTAGTCATGGAAAGTTAGGGAAACCATTTAATCACTATTGAAAATGCCATTATCTTTAAAGAAAAGGGCATAGCCAATGCATGAGATTCCCTTCTATATAGGATGGATGGTGAGGGACTGATATACACAACGCTACTCCTACAATTTAGAGATTTTATTTCAGTGAATCTAATTAATGACCTCCACGTAATAAATGGAGACAATCTAACTATTTCTTCAAGCTTGACCTTGTTAAAAAATACAAGATTAATAAATAGTTCTGTGTGAATTGAACCGGCGATCTCCTTGAAGAACACTCCCAAATTTGATTTTGTTACTTGTGCCCACAATTATCCAATTTGTTCTTCCAAATAATTTCTTTTTTTTATCTTAACTATCAGCATCAAGAATTTGCAAAAAGGAAGAAAAGAGTAGCAACTGAGCTGTGTGACAAGGAAAAACTCAGTGATTCTTTTCTGGTTATAGGAGAGTCTTACCAGAAACTCAGAAACTTTGGCAAAGCACGCAAATGGTATATGAAAAGTTGGAATGTCTACAGGTCTATTGGTAACCTCGAGGTTTGTCATTTATGATTTCTTTTGCATTCCTGAACCACGTAGTATAGCCGGTGGATCAAGTTCTTAACATAATATGTTATATTTATTGGCTAAATTTTCCCATTAAGTTGCTCTTTTGCTTGCTGACCTCTGCAATTTAATGTTGTATTAGTAGTCGATGCCAATATTTGGTTTGATGACACTTTTAAATGGTAATTATGAAAAATGGCATTTAAACTTTATTTTGATTATTTATAGTGTCGGTTAAGTTTGTTGACATCTAAATATCAAATAATATAATGGTTAAAATAAATGGCAAAAAAATAAAGATCTTATTGATCATCTAAAGATATAATTACATTATTTTGAGTTAGTTGAACCAAACATACAACTTTTTTATCTGATTAACACTGTAACACTGCAATCTAAATAACATTAACCAATCAGCCCCTCTCTGGCTTCTATATTGTTTAGGATTATTGTAACTGTACCATTGTCCTTTGGAATTTTTCTTTGTTGTGAAGCTCGTTTCAATCTTTTAGTGGTCATAAATCTGGAAGGCTCATTTTTATGGTATCGTGCACTACATGTATCTTTCAATATTTCTATTCTAATAATTTGCAGGATTTTTTCATTTACTGGCATCGTATTTTATGATTATGAGAACTTCAGGGGCAAGCGTTAGCCAAGATTAATGTTGGTGAGGTTTTGGATTCTTCGGGTGACTGGGTTGGAGCACTGGAGGCATTTGAGGAAGGTTATAGGTGATATATCTGTGTTAGTGGAATTTGTGCAAAACTTTTTTAATTGGCAGCGTATAACTTGAATAATGTAAAATGTTGTTTATTCTTCTTCTGAATGGTAAATGACGCTTTTGTTGACTTTATCTACATGCAGAATATCAGTCAAAGGGAACTTGCTTTCTGTACAATTATCAGCACTTGATAACATGCATTATAGTCATATGATCAGATTTGACAATGTTGAAGAAGCCAGGTATGCTTGTTGACGTTTAGAACTTCAGAAATTAGCCCCTATATTTTGGAACTCCTTTAAGTGGATGGGTTTGTGCAAGTTCTTGCGTGCACTTAAGAGACTGTTGTTTACCTAAACCTCATATTGAGTTGTGCTTTTACAGGAAATTACAGATTGAGATTCAAAATGTGAGGCGTTTACTGAATGGAGGTGATTTACTGATGAGAGTGGATCAGGATTACTGCTCTGAAACTGAAACAGAGGGCGTTGTTGCATCTGATCCTACACCTATTGAATGCGATTCCTGGGATATTAATAATCCTGCAGCTTTTGAAGTTAAGCTAAGTGCTGTCACTGATGATGAACTTGATGATGATGTTCCTTTGAGAATGATTGCTCAGAAATGCAAAAAATCATCCAAGATGGAGATGTCTTCATTAAACACAAAAGCCAAATCAGCAAATAGTTTGGGTGAGGGTTCATCTGGAAATTTAACCAACCACCCGTCTCTTGGTCGCAAGCGTGTTCGTGTGGTTATTTCCGACGGGGAAGATGAAGAA
Organism: Dendrobium nobile; assembly: GCA_022539455.1. Lineage (NCBI taxonomy): Eukaryota > Viridiplantae > Streptophyta > Magnoliopsida > Asparagales > Orchidaceae > Dendrobium > Dendrobium nobile. The sequence goes on along the minus strand of JAGYWB010000057.1, from coordinate 35,724 downwards.
CCTGGGCTGGTGCAACAACCAAGAAAAATGAACCATGGGAAACCTATTGAGGATGTGGCTACTTCTTGTGGAGGTTTACCTTAAACAGTTTCTATTTGAGTTTTTATGTTGAAAAAGGAGTTTTTTTTAGCTCTTTCATGAATCTTTTGTTTTAATGTACCATTTTACCATTGGAGTTGGTTTTTATTCTCTTCTTTTATCTGTCCAATAATATAGTCCTTTTTTGCTCGTTATTCACAGATATCAAGCTGGATGAAATAGGTGGTTTTAGTGTTGGGCAGGTGATTTTATTCGCAAACATTGGTGCTTGAATTATTTTTGAGTATCGGTGCCTTATTTATATTCTCTCTCTCTGTTTCCTTTTGTATATGTATTATTAATAGATAAGTGCATATTTTTATTTGAACTTTCACTGTCCATTAGAATGTTCCAGTTTTTCTCATTTTCCCATTTTACGTTCTTTATTCTGTTGGAAATAATTCCATTATATATCATGCAACTTCAGCAGGGTTTAGTAAATTTTATTGATTTGAAATATAAATTAGATGCCTCTACTCCAACTCAGGTTGAAGAGAGTGCCTGTTCTTTCAAATCAAAAAGCTCCAAATCAATTGCTGATAATGCCACGGAATTCGGATCTGCTAGTAATGTGGAAATATCCAATGCATCCAAGTCTACGGCTTGTGGATCAAAACTGCATGTTTGTCAGACCCCCAGTGCTTGTCTAGAGGTCAATAGTGGTGCTGGTTGTACTCTCCCAGTAGATGATCATGGTGTAAGTAACATATATTGACAATGTTCCTTTTCTTATTCTTTGATTAGTTTTTTCTTAAATACTCTGTTACCGATCAACTTATTCACTGATTTTTTTTGTGTGCGGGAAAACTGTTTAAAGTAAAAACTGAACTAAACAGAAAAACATATTAGTTTGGTTTGGTCTTTTTTGTTGTTTGGTTCAGTACCAACTTATTAAAATTCATTTCTGTTCACTGTTTGTAACTTGGTTTAAGCTAGATCAAAATTGAATCACGCTTGTATATATCAATTTTGAGCCATTTTCTATTAGCCCCAATGTACCTTATTCATCCATCTAGGACGTGTATAAGCCCAACAGTTCCAAACCAAGTCCTAATAAAATGAAATATATTTGAACCAAATCAAATCAATTATATTACATGGGTTCTGTCCTTAAAGAAAATATCGAGTCGAAAGTAGGCCAAATTTAGTTGCTTTGCTTGATTTTATTTCTATTCTAGTTGGTTTGATTTGCGTATGATAATGCCTTGAGATATTATGATGTTATAAATTTGAGGGTTAAAATTAGATGATTAGAGTGGATAAGGGACATGAGACTCTCTATAAGAGAAATATGATAGAGATTTAGAGGAAAATTTTATAAAATTGTTATTAGATTGTCCATTCTATAAGGATATGATTGTTGGCTATGCTATGACTGATAGTCAAAATAAGTGTGATTGAAATAAGAATATTTAAATGGATTTGTAAAATTAGCAAGATAATTGAAAATTATTATACTAGCGAGATGGTAGGGATATGTTAGACCGGTCCAGTGGAAACACTTGTGTTCGCAAGTATTCCTAACCCAAATCAGTATAATTTCAGCAGTAAACTGCTGTCCACAGCAGCCAAACAGCAGGAATTCAGCAGAAAATAGGGAAACAGGAAGAAAAACACAATAATATGCTTGTATTTCACTAGAAAATCAAGGAAAACAGCAAAGATACACTTGATCCTCAATTCGAGAGGAGGATCGATCTCTCCCAAATCTCTAGACGCCACTAGAGCCCAAAGAAAACCTAAATCTAAGAGATCTCAAATTTCAGCCAAATTCAAGATACCCCAAACCCTAGAAAATCAACTATTTAATGCATACAATTCAAAAGGAATTCCCTAAACAGTCTCTACAATCAATTTCCCTCCTAAACACCATTCAAAAACCTTCCAAAAAGGGCTCCCGTGGATCATGCGTGCGTGCGGCTTCCGCCCAGGCGAAACCAGTCGCCTGTTTCGCGACTCGGCCGGTCTCGTGCGTACCGGTTGGACCGGTCTAACAATACTCCCCTCCCAAAGATCCATCTTGTCCGCAAGGTGGAAAGACGACACCCTCCATTCCTTCTTCATCACAAACAGTAAGAACTTGAAGAGTTCGGTCCTTACACCTGTGCCCCGGCGTATACCTCTCGTCACATCTGAGACAAAGCCCTTTTGCTCTCTTCTCCTGTAATTCTGTCTCAGTGAGCTTCTTGAAGTTATCCCCACTCCCTCCTCCTATTGGCTTCTCCCTGGTGATCTCATTATTGTTGACTGATGCAGGCCCCTTTTGTGCTAAAAGAGTGGTCGTAGTCTTGTAAGAGCCTCCTGAGCTGCTGCTCCTAGCTCCCTTGTCCAGATTATTCTGATTTTCTACCAGCTGTGCCAACTTCATTGCCTCCTCCAAGTCACTAGGCATCAGAACTTTAACTGCCGCTCGGATCTCTACCTTCAACCCCTTCATGAAGTTCCCCTCCAATACGCTGTTTGATAATCGCTCCAGCCTACTAGCCAGGTGCTCGAACTGATCACGGTAGTCTTCTACTGATCCCTTCTGCACCAGAGCAAAGAACTGCTCATAGAAATCTCCTCCCCGGTCGGTTTGGAAACGTTCTATTATGCAGTTTTTGAATTCCCTCCAGTTCCTGATAGGTTCCCTCATGTCACGCCACTGATACCATGCCAAAGCCTTTCCTTCCAGACACAATCCTGCAGCCGTCAGTTTCTCATCCTCTGTCAACCCATTGACCGCAAAGTAACGCTCCACCTTGTAGATCCATCCATGGCCGTCTTCCCCCTCGAAAACGGGCATCTTCAATTTCCTCACCTTGGGATCTCCCCGGTATCCTCCATAGCCTCCCATTCCCCTCAGAGGAAGCGTTCCCCAATTGTCCCGATCGTCCCTCCGACGAATATACTCTAACCCCTCTTCATACTCACCTCTCCTCCCTTCAACCTCATCACCTCGACGCTGAATACCTTCAAATTCAGCACCTCGACGATGACGTTCCTCCCTTCTTCCTTCAAAATCCCCCCCTCAACGCTGAATTCTTTTGAATTCAGCACCTCGGCGATGAGATCCCTCTCTCCTCCCACCAAAATCACCCTCCCTTCTGTCATATCCCATACTCATCTCTTCTCTCGAAAGAGGCTCTAGAAGAGGCCTGTCGTTATCTTCCTCTAGGATCTCCACCTCCGAATTTCTCCTCTCCCGCGAGGGGTTCGGATTTCCTCCCATGCCATGGCCGTCGGCGGTCTCTCTTACTTCCGATGTCGCCGGATTGGTTTTCATCTCAAGTAGTTTCTTCAGCATTTCCTCCATTGCGGTGAACTTCCCCTCCAACCTTTCATTGTTGGAGGTGATTTGATTTTGAAGGTTGAAGAATCTTTCCACCAAATCGGCTTTCAATTGGCCGACTTCGCCTTCCAAGACGTCAACCTTCTTTCCGGCCATCGTCCTTCTCAAGATTCACGAAGATCTTTTTCCGGAAATGAAACTCCCGCTGAAATTTTAGGATTTCAGCCGCCAAAGGTCCCAAAAACGATGCTCTGATACCAATTTGATAGGAAACACTTGCGTTCGCAAGTAACCTAACCAAAATCGGCGAACATTCAACAGCAAATCTGCTGTCCACAGCAGGAAAACAGCAGAAATCTGCTGTTTACAGCAGAAAAACAGCAAAACCACAAGGAAATCTGAGAGAAAACTCAAAGAAAAGCTTGTATTCCACTCATCGATGAATAAAATAGCAAGATACAATTGATCCTCAATTTGAGAGGAGGATCGTTCTCTCCCAAATCTCTGGCAACGCCAAGAGCCCAAAGAAAACCTAAATCTAAGAGATCTCAAATTTCAGCCAAATTCAAGATACCCCAAACCCTAGAAAAATCAACTATTTAATGCATACAATTCAAAAGGAATTCCCTAAACAGTCTCTACAATCAATTTCCCTCCTAAACACCATTCAAAAACCTTCCAAAAAGGGCTCCCGTGGATCATGCGTGCGTGCGGCTTCCGCCCAGGCGAAACCAGTCGCCTGTTTCGCGACTCGGCCGGTCCACTGGACCGGTCTAACAGGATAACACCTATTAAACATATAAGGTAATAGAAAATAGATTTTAGTGATTTGTGTAGATACAATGGAGGTAAAGGATGCACCAAAAAGATAGGTAAATAAATTTAATGTGAAAGGTTTAATAAGGTGAAATAGATATACCAAAGATGTCATGACTAGAAGTTACATAAAATAATTACCACTGCTTTTAGTTTTTTTTTTTTTTTTTTAATTACCACTGCATTTAGTTCTAACTTGGAATGAATGGAATAAGGATTCTTGAAGTTGATCATAAGTTATTTGGATAAGATTGATGATGATGATGTTAATGGTTTGTTTTAAAGTACTTTGTAGCATGAATACTTAAACTACTTTTATGCCTTTTTCTTTTTCAGATGGAAACCTATGCTGCTGCTTTTTCGTAGTTATTTATATTCGTCCATAAAAATTGTTTGTTGAAGTTAGGAGATTTTGTTGAATTACATCAATTCCTCACTATTTGTTATTGTGTAGTGGCCTGTACTGTTTAAAGTTGGTCATGACTCGATTTACGTGGATATGAATTGTTGCTTGACGGGGAACATATTAAACATTGATCATCTTAAAGTTGAGGTGGCTTGTGCCTTCTTTCTTGGACTCTTTGAAGAGAAGCGATCTGAAGGTATTATTCTTCACTCTTTTAACCTTTTTGTCCAATCAGTATAATTTGTAGACCTAATTTTCTGAGGTTACTTAGATTGGGATTGCTGTAGCATAAGCTGGAAGCACCTAATGCACAATAAAACGTTATCTTCTCAACCTAAATGGTATCATTTCCCATGTTGTAAGTGAATGACAGATTTAGAAATTTAGGCCTTGTAATGACCTATAAAGATTGAAAATAATTACGGTTACCTTGTTAGTCTGAGATGTTGCACTTGCTGTTAGAAGAATTTCAAATTCAAATATCTGTTCCATTTTCCCCCTCCTTTTTAGAATACAAATATTTGAACTGAGATATCTTAATAGGGAATGAATAATCAAAAAATTTGATGAAATGCTGTTTTGCAAACCTTACCTTGTTATTGACCTCAAACAAATTAAATAATGGAAAGATTTGAAGCTAATGATCTAATACTTTGTTATTGTTAGTGTAGAGTTTTGCATATTAAGAAGGTTCTTCATATATAGTGAGTACTGAGTAGTGTAGGTTTATTTCATTGTATCTTGACTTGTTATCCCCATATTCCTATTATACATAGGGAGTTTCTCTGGTGAATAAGATGCATAAATAATTTTTTGTTCTTGCATGGTATAAGACCTCGCCCTTCATTTTGACCCTCAACCCTACTGTCGATCTTTCTTGCCCTTGCTGCTAGTAGACTAACTCATGCATGCTAATTTACCTATTCGCATGCTTTATCACACTCGATAATGATGACACAAGCTTTCTCCATCATGCTTTCTGTGACTACAACCTCTTTAACTTTCCCTTTATGTCCACAACACCTGCATTTTGGCTCTCTCTATTGTGCCTTATTTATTGTGGCTGCTCTTGACTCATCACATTTTGCCATACCTACTTTTTACTTACTTACACTCGTGATTCGTCATCCTGAGGTCCGTTGGGGTCGCGTTATCTTTCGTCCCAAGGTTCGTCGTGGTCAAGCACGGTCCGTCGTTGTTGTGTCCATTCCGAGCTTAGCAGTCGAGATCCGCTTCGCCACCGTCGAAATGTTTTGGTTGATGCAATAATTGTCGTCGTCCAAGGCTCGCTGTCAAGATCCGCTCCGCCGCTATCGAGATGTGTCATCCCGAACACGTCCGTCCGCGTCCCGAGCACATCCGTCCGTCGTCGTCCCAAGCTCGTTCCCGCGAATCCCACCTAGTCAAGCGGCTCGTTGAGCCAACGAGTCGAGTCCAATGCCTGTTCGAGCTCGAGCTCGAGCTCGATAAACCTTCTAGGTCTACAACAACAATAATTACAAGCCTTTATCCCATTAAGTGGGGTTGGGTACATTAATCCTTTTTCTCCATTATGTCTAATTAAGAGTTAAATTCTCATTTAAATTTAATAAAAAAAATATAATTTTTAATGCTTTCTAATCAAGTCTTTTTATGTCTACATCTACCTTTCTTAATATATGCATGATCTAATACATCTACTCTCCTAATAAGGACATCAAAAGGCCAACGTTGTATTTGAACAAACTATCCAAGGCAACTCTCGCTAGTTTTATTTACCACTAGAGCTATGGGTGTTAATATTTGACCTGACCTGAAACCCGACCTTGGAAAATTTTGTGTTCATGTCGACCCGCTTGCTAGATGGGTCGGGTTTGAGTTTAATTTTCTGACCCATTTCTAAAATCGGGTCGGGTTAATCCGAAAACCCAAAATCAACATGTAAAGCAAAATTTGCCTAACAAAGGACTTAATGATCTTTCAAGTACATGTAAAATCAACAAAGTGCTTTCTATTGCTCATAACTTATAGACTTAGCTATTGGGGATTATGCAAACTTAGATTGTCATATATATATATATATAATATAAGGTTATGATTTCTTTTTTTTTATTCCTGGAATTAAAGGTAATGAATACATGAAAAAGAATGAGTATTTGAAAATTGGAGTAGGAAGAATATGTCATATTTAATTCCCAGATTATTTCGTTGAAGTTCATTCTATTGAATTAAATTTTGAATTCAGAGTTCAAGCTTATGTTTTATCATTTTTTTGTTTCAATGTTCAGGTGTTGTAAGAGCGTTATTTTATTTCACTAATTGAACTGTAATATTTAGGTCTTGTTCCTGTGATTCACCAGCTAGTCTGCTGTGGGAAAGATCTACGCTCTCAGGAAACAACCGAAGATATGAAAAACCTACTTTCGCAAAAGGTTTGCATTGAAGTTGTTTTAAGTGGTGAGAATTTATAACATTAACTAATCATTTGCATATTGATACTTCCTACATTTACTCGTTACGCTCTCCCTCAAATCTTCACTTCTCCCGACAGAACTACAAAAAGGGAAAAAGCAAAAAAGTTCGCTTGTTTTCCCTAAACCATTTTCTGCTGTTTACAGCCACTTAAAATGTTCCTCGGTAATTAAAGAAACTTCTTTCCACTTCGGTATTTGAAGTAAAAAACCATTAAGCAAATAGGATAAAGCTTGTTTTATGATGCGTTTGAAGGGTTAATTAGGAAAGATCAGATATTCACTATCTGTTCCAGCTTTGTATGATATATGTAGATGCATTTGAACTTCATTCTTTTAATTTTGATGCTTGTGCTTCTCAGCCTGCTCCCAACAATCAGAGCTTATGCTTCATTAAGTTTAGGGACCTTTGAGAAAAAAATTGAACTATTCTTTGGGTTATTTATGGGAGGCCATTTTAACCTTAGATCATCTAAAATGCCCAATTTTTTCCTTGGCTCCTCAAATCTGATCCAAAATAGTCCATTGACCTCTCAAATCTATACAACAGAGGTATTATTTTAGATCATATTTGAATAGTAAAAGGATTAAATTGATCACATTTGTAATTTTGGATTAAAATGACCTCATAGATATAGTCCAAGTATCATTTTGATCTTTTTTCTCAAATCCATCTTTTCCTTAACTTGGATTAGGTGCATGTTTCACACACCTCTTGATAAAATATGAGATCGAATACTTCATTTATCTTTAAAATCTAATAAGTAGAACTCTAAACCTTTCTGCTATTTTGATAAAGCTAAAATATTCTGATTTTCTTTTTTTACTTTTTTATTCTTTAAATTGTTCTTAGGCATCTAACTAGTTAGGCTAAGGCTAATTATGATGATATTGAAGATGACGATGATGAACTTATTCCTTGACATATGGATCCAATTAATTTATATACGTCAATAATGATAATGGTTATGATTATGATGAGGACATCGACAGATGCTACCGACATGTTTATCAACGAAGGAATCGTAGATCTACGGCTACGATTTAGCGACTCTACTTTGATACATTTTCCTTGTTATGATTATTTAGTTATTTATTGTTTTCCACATTTACCCCTTTGGGGAGTTGTCTTGTTATTGTAGCCCAGCGGGCAATGTCATACTTTTCCTTTTCATGATTAGAGACCTATATATAGGGGTCTCATATGTTGTATATTTTTTTTAATGAATGATATGATGTTTTCTTGATCTTCTTCTTCTTCTTCTTCTTCTTCTTCTTCTTCTTGTGAGTGCACTTGAGAGAAGGGAGAGCCCAACGTGTGGGCAAGCGCATTACCTACCAGTCACCGGAAGAGTCCGTGGCTCGTGGTTTTCTTCTACATTCTCTAGTTTATCTTCGTTATCACCAATCGGCCTCTCTTCACTCTTCCGCCTTCAACCCACAACCAAAACACCTTCACTTTGATACCACCTATTTCTTCTTCCAAAAACCCACCCGCCGGACTAGCCTTGGCCACCTCAACCCGGCGCCAAATCCCCCTCCTCCCTCTTTGACCGCCGGCCCCCTCCCTCATTATCCAATCATCATAATGACTCCCTAATTTAGCTCTAGCATGTAAGGAAGGAATTAGAAAAAATTGAAATTCAAATTTTGAAATTCAAAAACTTTCCTTATTTGCGAAATCTAAATAAGGAAAGTTTTCAATTTTGAATCAAATCTGAATTTAATTTAGAAATGACTCATTATTTTTCCTCCTAATTGTCCAAACTTGTTTGGAAAAAGCTTAATTCCCCCACAATCCCCTCCCCCTCTCTCTTCATGCCGCCGACCCCTTCATGGGCTTCTCCCCATTAATACTCAATTAATGCCCTAATTGCTAATTAATTTGAAATCGAATTTCAAATTAGTTCCCGTCAAATTTACTCAAAATCTGAAATTATTTTTCAGATTTGGATTAAACCACCCCCTCATCCTAACCTAACCTAAGCTCCTTCATCTAAACCACCCGCCCCCTCTTCCTCCTTTGGCCGCCCCCTCCTTGCCCCCTCTTGGGAACTGTGATTGACTCATGACACTTGAAGCCAAGAGAAGAAGACAACATCTCCTCCCCACCTCATCATTGGTGCATGACCAATCCTGAAATCGACCACGGATTTGTATTCGACGATCAAGGGAGGACGGACATACTTGGATCTCCGTTCTTTGATGTTTTCTTCGGCAACGACGAAACGGTCGAAGGCTACATCAACCGCGTCTTGTACCAACTGACTTTGTCAATTGAAGAGCATCTTCCACCAGGCCGTTGGGTAATCGTCGGCCACCCACCACCTCCTCCACAGCCGGCTACCGCTCCGTCAATGAAGGTCATCGACGCCGTCTTTCTAGTGATATTTTTCTTCGTATGGTTCATCTTTCTTCGCTAAAGCCTACAAGTGATTGAGTGAGAAGGTCCTCGAGGTGAACCTCTCGTTGTTAAACGTTGGATTATATTATGTGTACTTAGCATTTACTCTTGTCTTGAACTTTGATTGAATTGTTTTGTTAATCACAATTGCATTTCTTTGGCCTAAGCAAGTTGAATACTTTAGATTCTTTGTTTTCTTTTATGTGCAAGCAATAAATTTTCATTAGCAAAGTTTTCTTCGATTGTTCCTTTAATTTCGCACGTAACTCCTATTAGATTCACATCAGATTAACTTGATCCTTGACATATATATGGAGGTAGTTAATATGTCGTTGGTGATCTGTTTGATTGGTTTTTTTATAGCTACATTTTTTATCCTTGACTTAACTAAGATTATATTTTGATACGCCGCTTAATCTATTGATCTATGCCATGTATCTGGTATCTTAAATTTGGTGTTCATTTTATAAATACTTATGATTTTTTGCCTTTATTTGATATTTTAAGATACATATTTTTCAAATTTGTTCAATTGTTGTTATTAGGTAGATATTCTGCCACATTTTCTATATTATAACAAGCCACAATGCTGCATGTTAAATTTAGAATTATTGTAGAACATATATCCAATCGCCGCTACTGCATTTTCTAGCGCTATTATGCTCTCAAACCTAGCACCGCAACACTCCAAAGCACAGCGCCGCAGTGCTCCAGTTCAAACAGAAATTCAAATTTTTTACAACATTTACCTCTTTAAACACATTTCATATTTTTGGGTTATACAGTGGATATATGAATTGTTGGTCTTTCAAAAATAAAAAATAATATGGAACATTTGTGAGGCATTATGTTCCTTTTGGAGCAATTCTACATAATTTAATTCGTTCTTAGCATCTGCTTTCCGGTTTGGATAATGCTCTCTTTTTCTTTTATAGAATGGGTGCCAAAACGCCTTATGAAGTTGTATATGGATTTCTGTGATAAGTCGACTGAAGCACCTAGTCATAAGTTGCTGAAACAATTGTATAATTTGGAGGTAAGTACTTTGGTAAGAATATTTTTAAGTTTCCTTTTACTTTTGTTTTGAATTAATTGATACAACTATGACAAATGTGGTGGATCGCTTATCTTTTTAAGCTTGCATTAGGTTTCAGAAGATGAAGTCATTGTATCAGATTGTGCCTTACAGGATAGATCAATACTGTCTTTCTTACATGCACTTGAGGTCCACAAAACAGTTGCACTATTAGACATTTCTCATAATTCCTTAGGTATGTTCTCTAATGTAGCTTTGCTAGTGTAGACAATTTCATAACTGGTTTTGTACGATGTTACTGCACATGATCTTTATTATGAAGTTGCGCTGCCACAGTTCATTATTTTGTTGCCTTACAGGAAACGAGACAATGGAAAAAATCCAACAAATTTTTACCTCTTCAAACCAAAAATATGGTGGTCTAACTCTGGATTTGCATTGCAATCGGTTTGGTCCAACTGCTTTATTCCAGGTTTTTATGTTACCAGCTTGAACAGTTGTATTTATGTTATCATGTTCTGATGCCGATATATATGCTGCTTTCATAAATAAAAACTTAAAAAAGTTAAATAAGCTGTCAAATTTTTTATTTTATTTTATTTTATACCTTTTTCACAACAAATCTGCAACTAAGGTTAAAATTTATGTTACTTGAACTCAAAATTGTTTTTCCTTTTCTTGAGAAGTATTTGTCTTTATGAACAGATATGTGAATGCCCAGTCATGTTCAAACGTCTTGAAGTGCTTAATCTATCTCAGAATCGTCTCACAGATGCTTGCAGTTCATACCTTTCTACCATCCTTGAAAATTGCCAAGGTTTCAAAAAATATATTTTTTCAAGCTGCTGTTTGTTTTAACAATTTTGGATTTATATTGAAATGGCCAATCTATTATGAAATTCGGTTGTTGCAAGGTATGTTGATTCTTATAATTGGCTAGTAAACTTTCAATAGCTGAACTTTCTTTCTCAAATGTTTATTGCATGATAAAACTAAGAAATTGAAGAAAGTCAGGATATTCTCATCTGGATTAGGGAATTGATATCATATATCATTATTTAGACTGCATTATATTACTGTGTTGTGATTCTTCACATTCATCATAAAATCTTACTTTCTAAATGATCTGAAATATTCAATTATGTGCAAGTTGATTTGCATTCAACGTACTAATATGTCAAGTTTGTTTGGTTTCATATGTCAATTTTTGACAACGTGGTTGACAATTTTATCTTTTCCGATGGTGATTACTTTTGCTAGTTCTGGTATTTAATAGATGAATACCAATGTATTTAGACCAAATAAAATTATATCTCCGAATGAATCATATTATTGTGAATGCTTTTTTAAAAATTTGATCAGATTTGTAGCAAACCATTGGACATAAAAATCTTTCCCGTAAAATATCTTCTTATATTAGTTTCATGTATTATTTTGTAGCACTCTACAACTTAAAAATAGAACAATGCTCTTTAACGTCTAGAACAATTCAGAAGCTCGCAGACTGCTTGCATGGTGGATCTGTGCTTTCACATCTTTCGATAGGTGCACCTTAAAATTTGCTCTTGAGAAATATATGTATTTTTTGTTTTCAATTCATTTCATCTAATTATTATCCCTCAATCTACGAGTCTTGCAGGAAAGAATAATCCTATATCTGCAAATACAATGGTTAATCTGCTCTCCAAACTTTCATCTTTGAAATGGTATATATCTAAAAGACCGTTATAGATAATGGTGCATATTTTCATTTAATACAACGTGGGACTCTTAAATACTTATTTGGTTTTGCAGTTTCTCAGAACTAAGTCTTACTGGTATAAGGTTAAACAAGCCTGTAGTAGACGGGCTTTGCCATCTTGCCAAGTCATCCAGTTTTTCTGCATTGTTTCTTGGAGGAACCTGTATGGGAGCTGTGGGTGAATTTCCTTTATCAAGCCCTTCATATTCAGGAACTTCTGCCATCAAAATACATAAATATATTTTTTCTGTTAATGTAGGACGGGGCAATGAGGTTAACTGAGGCATTAAGTTGTGGACCACAAGAGTTGGAGAAGTTTGATCTGTCTGTCTGTGGCATTACCTCTGATTTTATTGGCAAAATTTGTGAACATATTGTTCAGATTAATGGTATTGTAGAGCTGAATCTTGGAGGAAATTCCATTGGTGATGAGGTTTTCTCTTTCTCATTTCAAAGGCTGATTTTGTTTCCTCTATTACATCTAAACTAATCAGATACTTATTTTGAGGATAAAATGTATCACAGGGTTGCTATGCGTTGGAATGCATGCTTTCTGATCCACAATGCAGTGTCAAATCTCTTATTCTGGACAGATGCCATCTTGGGCTTGGTGGAATACTTCGAATTATTGTTGCTTTAGCAGGTCTGTAGAACACACAACCTTTCATTATCCAAGAACATGAAGGAATAATACAAAATCAGACATTGCTCTCTTATTAAGATAATAAAATGCTGGATATCAATTACTTTACCTGCTTATTTGAGATTAGTAAAACTTATTAAATCAACTTAGGTCCATTTTCATGAAAGAATAATAACAAATACAATAGTGTCTCATTGAATTTTATTTTTTGGATGATCATAGCATATGTTTCTCATGTGTTGGCTATATTATTGTATTAAAATCTAAGGTTTGCAGCGTTCTATATCTTTTTGGTATTCGTTGTGTGCTAAAAATAATCTAAAATCAAAAGAGTTTTTTTTGGTATGTCGTATATATAATTTACTTGCTTCTTCAATACACATTTAAAGAGATAGTTGACTCAGTTCTGAGTGGGATGACACGCCAATACTCTATTCAAGTTAGTGATCATGTTCAAAAGCTTAGAAATGGGTGTTAATGAACTTGCTGAGCCTTTTGCAGAGATAGAGCGGATTTTAGAATGACCATACCTTTTTCCTAGGATAAGATATTTATTGTTGTTTAGATGGATGGTAGTTTGGTACTTTTGGTGAGGCAAATGATGGGTAAGGAATACACTTCTTTTGGAGAGGATGAACAAATGGTGATTGAAGTTATATATCAATAGTCAATTCCCTTTTAACCTTAAAACTTTAGTCTATGGGTGAGGGTCAAGCACTTGATACTTCTACCACAACATATATTTTTTAACTATTAAACATTAGATTAACTTAGGGGTATAACTAAGTCAAGATGACTTATGAGCTAATTATAATTTGAGTCAATAAATGGCTCGTGAATTGAATAAGATGAGTTAACAAGTTAAGTTTAAGCTAGCTTAATTCAACCTTGTCGGCTTGTAAGCTAAGTCATGTAAACAATTTTTTTATAAAATACACTTAAAATTCATTTGAATTCTTGGATTTTAAGTAGAAAGTTATTAAAAAATCTCAAAATTTTAGTTCTTTTGACTCAATTTGATTCTTCATGAGAGTTGGCACTCTTAAACATTAAGCAAAAATCACATGAACCACTTGATCTTAGGCAAACCTTTGGCTTTGATTTCAATTGTTGGGGAAAGTGTGGGTATTAGAGCAATAATATTGTCAAAAGCAAAGAAAAATATTTTGCCAAAAAATGCCAGAAAAATATAAGATCATTAATGCAACACAATAAGTGAATTCTAAGGCGCATCATATTAATATTTTAATTTCTATGAATCATGGTAATTTGAAACCTTTGGAAGTAATAAATTATTTTATTATGTGAAGTTTATCAATGTATTAGTTGCGAGTTAGGAATTGATTCCACATGTGCATGGGCCATGCAATGGTGGTCGACCAAGCTATTATTCTCTCAAGATCAAACCAGGCCAGCTTGAGCTCTGCTACAGTTGTTTAAGTTAGCTCTGAATTGGGTCACAACATGTATCCACGTATGTTTTTGTTTTGTTCAATTGTGCACATAAGAATTGATGAATGAGCGCTAATGCATGTTGCGTTTACGGTTAGATGCAATGAGAATTTGGCTGATATTAGAATTCTACCAGAATATCAATTTTTTTGGAACTTGGATCAAGATTATACAGGCCTGGGCTTGGAAGGGTGAGAGTTCTGTGAAATTATTCAGTGCAGATACAAATGTCGTCCAGAGGCCAATCAGAGTGCGTCATAATACTCCTTTGCTGTGTACCGCAACTGTGTGCCCGTTGTGTATCAGGTGACGTGGCGTACTCTGATTCGCCTCCAGACGGTCCGGTGTCCGCACAAAATAATTTCTCGAGAGTTCTAGAGTTGGGGAGAGGAAGATTAGTTTTAAATTATGTTCCTTGATTTGGAGAAGATCCGAATAAAAGTTCGGATTGTTAAAAAATGTCTTCAATCTGCTTTGGTTTTCCCATTGTTGAATTTAAAATCAGTCGAAGCAGAAATGCATCGGCCGTCGCTGCTTTTCTTTCCTAGTCGAACGCATACACCTAAGAAATAACAAGATTTGGATCTTAAACAGAAAATACAGGTTTCTTCTAACTTCAAAACCATTCAAATCTTATCTCATAACGCTTACTTAATTGTAATTTGCAGGAAATGAATCTTTGGAAGAACTCCATCTTGTTGACAACGTCGATATTGCCAATGAGAGAGCTTTAGAGTACCAACCTAAGCCAGCGAAGACTGGGGAGCTTGAAGTTGCCGACAGCGAAGACGACGAGGCTTCAAAGGATGGTTCTGGCAAGCAAAATCCTTCGATATGCTTTCCTCTGATACAGGAGCTATCGGTTGGGATTGACGCAACCAAGCAGCTTCAATTGCTTGATCTAAGCAAGAATGGATTCTCGACTGAAGCAATAGAGAGCTTGCACTTGTCCTGGTCTTCAGCAAGATCAAGATGCAGTCAAGTGGCTTATAAGCATCACAATCAGGAGGATCAAACCTTACATTTTTCTGTCGTAGGAAGGAGGTGTTGTGGTGTTAGGAGCTGTTGCAAGAGAGACTGATGGGTTTGCTTTGCATTTTTGTGTCATTTGGTTGAAAATGGGCAGAGTTGGATTTGTACTTAGATTATAAGATGAATTATGTACAAAATGGTGGAATAAATGAATTTGGCATCACATCTTTTGCGACAGCTTTTTTTGTTGATTTCTTAATCAGTTCTCAAGTGCAAAACTTTTTAGTCTGAGAAATTTTGTTTTAAAAAGATGTTTTAGAAAGCAGTAAAAAAGTTGTCTCAAATGAAATCTAAATTGATGAGTATAAGCTTGGATTAGTTACTTGGCATTGCAAAATTGTCAATTAAACAATGGATGGAGGTGTTCAATGTTTTAATATTAGGGATAAAACAAAATGTACAAATCTAAATAGGAAAAAAAAAACATTAATACATCATCAAAATTTGCCTTGATAGGGCATGAATTTTTATGCATGTTTGAATTGAAAATTTTTTAAATTAAATTTGAGACCATCTGAACTTTGATTTCAATAAATTTATTGTTAAATTGAATGTCTCGATAGGATAAACCTAACAACAAAAGTGGTTCAATCAGAGCCTAAATGATCCCAAAGCAAGGTTCCAAAAATGTAGTTGGAAACTTCAGAACATAAATCGATGATCAAATGATCTCCAATTTTGACATGCTTATAGTTGAATCGAACACCACAATGAGACGAATCCAACGAGCTAAAGATAACTTAATTTTGACATCATTAAAACTCTTAAATACCGAGGAAATGATCTATAAACGAGGGAATTCATACATGCCTTCCAATGGAGTACTCTAGTATTGCTCCAAATGTTCATTATTTAAAACATTGTTATAAATAATTAATGCTTAAAATAGTAATTTATTAACCAAGGCAATTGAATTGCTCAACTTAATTGTTTAAGGCAATTAAATTGATGAATATGGGCATCAGTTAAGTTCCCTAACATTATAAATGAAGTGTCAATTAAAACAATAAAGATGTTGAATATTCTCACGTCTCAAATTAGTTGGTTTTAGCCTATTAAGTTCCCTAACATTAGATAAAGCAGTCTACAATTAAGCGTCCTAACAATTCCGAGAAAACATAATTTCCTAATATGCCAATTCCACATCCCCAACACACAAATATGGTCTATTTGAGGAGAGATTATTATGTGCGGAGCCCAGACTCAGAGAAACGTTTGATTTTTGTGACTGTGAACACTAAAAGCACAATTATTGTTCACCACTGCATTTTTACTATTCATTTATGCACTTTTATTGTGCTTTTAGTGTTCACAGAAACAACCGAATGGTTCTCTGGGTCCGGAGTCCGCACGTAATAAACTCTCTTAGTTGAGATGACCACAACATTTTTAAAGATGATTGAAAAATTGTACAAGAAAAATAACTTAACTATTTTAATTGCAAAAAGCCATTTTCCATTTTATAAATTTTTGAAAAAAAAGCATTCAAAAAGCAACAAAAAAAATAATAACCAAATAAAATTATAATTGTTATCTAAAAATTATCCCAAATAAACTCATAATCTTTTTTCATTTAGGAAGAATTAGCTTCCTTCTCTTCCTTTTTTTTTCTTAAATTTTGAGAAAAGCTGACAATGTCAATGCGGGAGGTCTATTTTCCGGCGCTTGATCTGTAAATACTGCCACCGAAAGCTGAGAGAAGTCGAAAATGGCGGAGAGGAAGTTCGAGACGGTTAAAGAGGAGAAGAATGATTTTTTTTTTAAGGGAGGAGCATTAACCGTCCCGAACTAATCGGTCTCATAGCCGTCCACACTCCCTGGCACGGTTAGAATACTGATTCAGTAGCGAAGCTGTATAAATAAAGTGCATCGATCCTCACAGTCTAAATCACTTAACCCAATTCTATTCTCTTCACCGTAGAAGAAGCAAATTAAAGCCTTTTAAGCGCTCTTTCACTCTCCTCTTTCAGCAACTCGTGGAAGAAGTAGCGGAGCGCCGGAAAAACATACAGAAACTCCGTTTTCAGCAAGACTCATCGACCGCCGACCATCACATCCTCGCCGGAGCACAACGTCTTCGGGATGCGGAGATGGCCGTATTGATGAAGAAGACAGATTCCGGTACTGCCAAATTCAATGCCGCTGAAAGCTAGCTACTTGCTGTAAGAGGAATTCAAATTTTAAATCTTGGGAGAAAACAAGAAATGTTGCTGATGGTGGAAGAAGATGCAAGAAGTGGATCCACTTTGTTGTTGCTGTAGCTATTTCAGCTTCAGTCGGCATTGACTCTGCTGTAGCGGTCTTCATAGACTCTAATATAAAAAAGGGTAAATTTTCGAACTAAATATAATTAACAATTTAACTATAAAATTAAGCATGGCACTGAAATAATTTAAAAATAGGCAAAGTCGCTCGTTTGAAAGACGACTTAGGTGCAATCCACAGAACGACGTGGCAGCTGATGTGGCAATAAGAAGACTTCAGTCTAAGTCGCCCGTTAAACGGGTTACTTATACTTAATTAAATAATCTGTTTTTTCTTTCCCGATCCATTCCTCTCCCTCTTCGGCATTTTTCACAGGTCGCTGCTCCGTCCTTTCGTCGCCGGATAAGGTAAGGTAAGGGTTTTTTTTATGCATTTTATGTTAAATAAGTTAAATATATGTTGATTATTGTGTATTTTGCTTAGAGAAGTATAGATTTATGCTTTGCAAAGTGTTTCTCTAGTTTTTTTTGTAAATCTCTGCATTTAGGCTTTGAATGAAGATTTGTTTGCGATAAGTATAGATTTATGCATTTAGGCTTTGAATGTTTTAAATATTTTGTAGATTTGTGATTTAGGGTTAAATTATATACAGATCTGTGAGTTAGTGACAATTTGTGCGGTAAATATATTTGTTTTTTGGGTAAATTTAGGATAGAGAAGATGAAGGTTGGATAAATTGAACTAGAGTTTGCACTATGGGGAGGCTAAGGATGCGTTAAGGTAGCCAGTGTTGTTGGTAGGTTGTCACTTGCATTTACTACCTACTATGTTTTATTCAACATGTATATTCACACCATAAAATACCTATGTATTAATTTTTTTTCTTGAAATATTAATGCAACATACATGTTTGGTTTATTATTGTGAAAATAATCAAAATAGTATTAAAATCCATGGACATATTTAATTAAAAATAATTCAATATTAACACACAGTAAAAATTAAAAAACAGCCAATGATTGTAATAATTCATTAAGACTTTAATTTCATTTAACAATTTTTTTTTTGGATCTTGGATAATTTAATTTTGATATTGAAAATTAATTAAATTAGTGGTAATAATCATTAATTTTTTTTAATTACTAATCAAATATAATATTTTGCTAGTAAATTATTAAGATGAATGAATTATTAGGCAAAAGTTTCTTTCAAAGCAAATATACACAAATCTCTTAAATAAGAATAATAAAATTTAGTTTTTTTTAAAAATAGCATCGCCATATAGCATATTTCCATTAAACTTAAATGACATAAAATTAAACTGAAATAAAAAACTTACAATTTTTAGTTAACTCCAATATCTCATGTAGTTGAGAATGATGATGAAAAAAGCTTTTAATAGAAAAGAAGATAATCTAATTATTCATCAAACAAATAATATTTTTTAAGAGGTAGGGATGATAAATAATTAATATAGGCATATGATGATAGATTGATTTGGAACCTAAGCACAAAATATGTGAGTCAAAATAAAAATAAAATTGTAATAAGGAATGCATGTCTTATTAAGTAAAAAAAGCATGTAAGTGTCCTAGCTAGGCTTCATGAAAGTAATAAAATTTAATTAAAAAAAAAAATAAAACCTATATGTATGTATGTATGTATATGCATGCATATGTATTCTTGTACGTATTAAAACTTTTTTTGTATTAATTTTTAATGTATGGGTTTTAATGAACAATTAGTGGAGAATTAGCATACAAAATTAATTTCTCATAAACTTATGTTATTAAACAAAATATTGCTACCTAAAAATAATTTCAGTTGTGGTCTTGGAGATTCTTGGAAGTTTTAATTAGTGGAAATTACCTTGCAATAGTTTTAGAACCACTAAGAATGTTATGTTTCAATTTTCTAAAAAGACTTTCGATTGCAGTTTTACCTTGCAATGCATGAATTACTGTAGTTTTTCATTATGATATTCTCGTGTTAATATTATGATTTAGAGATAATATAAATTAAAATAAACCTATATTAAGAATTTGTTATTTGTTCATTTTTTTTAGTGGCACGTACGAGCTGAATAATGAGTGGACGTGATGCAACTTTCATGCTCCTGTATGGAGGCGAGTTACAAGTTGATGACAAATTTGCACCAAGTTATTCTGGGGGTAAGAATCGTCCCTTACATGTGCCAAGAAATATAAACTTAGATCAGCTTAAGTTAAGGATACTTAGAGCACTTAAGTATGATCCTACAAAGTTTTCTGTGAACTTAGTCTGTCTAGTGCCTGTGGGAAACGAGTTTGTCGCTTCACATGTTGAAGATGACGATGCTTGTGAAGTTTTATTATGTCAGGCTGAAACAAAATTTCTCATCATGTATGTTGGTGTCGAAGAAAAAAATGTAAGTGAAGATAACATTGAGCCTCCAAATTCACAAAGATATGCAACTTCAACCCAAGTTGAAAGGGTTGATGTGGTTACTAGTCTTTCAAGGGTAGAAGCAATAGAAGAAGCCCTTCATTAGTGAGTTTCCTATATCATGTTTCACAAATAGATATATAGAAATTTGTATTATTGATTAATAAATGATAAATAATATTTTCAATGTAGTGATACTGAGAACCAACAGACGCAAGAACCTCCATTAGCGTCTACACAATCAGTCCCTTCATATCATTGCGATTATGAGACTATGAGTAGTGGCTCTAGGGAGGAGTCTTATCGTACTCTTAATTTTTTCAATTGTGCACATAAGCATTGATGAATGAGCGCTAATGCATGTTGCGTTTACGGTTAGATGCAATGGGAATTTGGCTGATATTAGAATTCTACCAGAATATCAATTTTTTTGGAACTTGGATCAAGATTATACAGGCCTGGGCTTGGAAGGGTGAGAGTTCTGTGAAATTATTCTGTGCAGATACAAATGTCGTCTAGAGGCCAATCAGAGTGCGTCATGTTACTCCTTTGCTGTGTACCGCAACTGTGTGCCCGTTGTGTATCAGGTGATGTGGCGTACTCTGTTTCGCCTCCGACGGTCCGGTGTCCGCACAAAATAATTTCTCGAGAGTTCTAGAGTTGGGGAGAGGAAGATTAGTTTTAAATTATGTTCCTTGATTTGGAGAAGATCCGAATAAAAGTTCGGATCGTTAAAAGATGTCTTCAATCTGCTTTGGTTTTCCCATTGTTGAATTTAAAATCAGTCGAAGCAGAAATGCATCGGCCGTCGCTGCTTTTCTTTCCTAGTCCAACGCATACACCTAAGAAATAACAAGATTTGGGTCTTAAACAAAGGAAATACAGGTTTCTTCCAAATTCAAAATCATTCAAATCTCATCTCCTAACGCTTCCTTAATTGTAATTTACAGGAAATGAATCTTTGGAAGAACTCCATCTTGTTGACAACGTCGATATTGCCAATGAGAGAGCTTTAGAGTACCAACCTAAGACAGCGAAGACTGGGGAGCTTGAAGTTGCCGACAGCGAAGACGACGAGGCTTCAAAGGATGGTGCTGGCAAGCAAAATCCTTCGATATGCTTTCCTCTGATTCAGGAGCTATCGGTTGGGATAGATGCAGCAAAGCAGCTTCAATTGCTTGATCTAAGCAAGAATGGATTCTCGACTGAAGCAATAGAGAGCTTGAACTTGTCCTGGTCTTCAGTAAGATCAAGATGTAGTCAAGTGGCTTATAAGCATCACAACTATGAGGATCAAACCTTAAATTTTTCTGTGGTAGGAAGGATGTGTTGTGGTGTTAGGAGCTGTTGCAAGAGAGACTGATGGGTTTGCTTTGCATTTTTGTGTCATTTGGTAGAAAATGGGCAGAGTTGAATTTGTACTTAGATTATAAGATGAATTATGTACAAAATGGTGGAATAAATGAATGTTGCATCACATCTTTTGCGAAAGCTTTTTTTTGTTGATTTCTTAATTGGCTTTCAAGTGCAAAACTTTTTAGTTTGAAAATTTTTGTATTAAAAATATGCTTTAGAAAGCAGTAATAAAGTTGTTTCAATTGAAGCTTAAATTGATGAATATAAACTTGGGTTAGTTACTTGGCGTTGCAAAACTGTCAATTAGATCGATGGAGGTGTTCAATGTTTTTTTGGTAGAGATAAAACAAAACTTACAAATCTAAATAGAGAAAAAAAAAACATTAATACATCATCTGAAATTGTGTTGATCAGACATAAATTTCTATGCATGTTTGAATAGGAACTTTGATTTCAATAGATTTATGGTCAAATTGAATATCTCAATGGGACAAACCTAACAACACCAAAAAGTGGTTTAATGAGAGCCTAAATGAGCTCAAATCAAGGTTCCAAAAATGCAATTGGAAACTTCATAAGATAAATTCGAGCATCAAATGATCTCCAATTTTGGCATGCTTATAGTTGAATCGAGCAGCCTCATGAGACTAATCCAACGAGTCGAAGATAACTTAATTTCGACATCATTAAAACTCTTAAATACTGAAGAAATAATCTATAATCTAGGGAATTCATACATGACTTCCAATGGAGTACTCTGGTATTGTCCCAAATGTTCATTCATTGAAACATTGTTCTAAATAATTAATGCTCAAAAAACTTAAATGCTTAAAAATGCAATTTATTAACCAAGGCAATTGAAATATTGAATTGCTCAACTTAATTGTTTAAGGCAATTAAATTGATGAATATGGGCATTAGTTAAGTTCCCTAACATTATAAAGGGAGTCTCAATTATAACAATAAAGATGTTGAATGTTCTCACGTCTCAAATTAGTTGTTTTAGCCAATTAAGTTTCCTAACATTAGATAAAGCAGTCTCCACTTAGCGTCCTAACAATTCCCAGAAAACTTAATTTCCTAACAAACCAATTCCACATCCCCAACACACAAATATGGTTAGTTTGAGGGGAGATTATTACGTGTGGAGTCCGGACTCGGAGAACTGTTCAGTTTTTGTGCTGTGAATATTAAAATCATAGTTACTGTTCATCAATGTGCTTTTTACTATTCATTGTTGCGCTTTTATTGTTCACAGAAACAACCGAACGGTTCTCTGAGTCTGAACTTCGCACATAATAATCTCTCTTGTTTGAGATAACCACAACATTTTTTAAAGATGATTGGAAAATTGTATGAGAAAAATAACATTACTATTTTAATTGCAAAAAGCCATTTTCCATTATATAAATAAAAAAAATACTTAGAAAATAACAATAGCCAAATAAAATTATAATTGTTCTATGAAAAATAAGTCAACAAAAAAATTGTCCCAAATAATTCGTTTTAAAATTTTTTTTCCTTAAATTTTGAGAAAAGCTGACAAAGCCAATGCGCGAGGTCTATTTTCCTGCCGCCGAAAGCTGAGAGAAGCCGAAGATGGTGGCGAGGAAGAGGGAGACGGTTGTAGAGGAGAAGAATAATCAAAATTTTTTTTTTTTTTTTTGAAGGGAGTAGCCTTTACGGTCCCGAACTAATCGGTCTCACAGCCGTACGTACGCTTCTCCTGGCACGGTTAGAATATTGATTCAGCAGCGAAGCTCTATAAATAAACGGCATGGATACTCACAGTCTAAATCACTTAACCCAACTATTCTCTTCACCGTAGAAGAAGCAAATTTAAACCTTTTAAGCGCTCTTTCACTCTCCTCTTTCAGCAACTCGTGGAAGAAGTAGCGGAGCACCGGAAACACATACAGCAACTCCGCTTTCAGCAAGATTCACGGACCGCCGACCACCACATCCTTGCCAGCATCGAGTGCAGCGTCTTCGGGATGCGGAGATGGCCCTATTGATGAAGAAGGCAGATTCGGCTACAGCCAAACTAGAAGAGGAATTCAAATCTTGAGTCTATGGAGAAAACAAGAAAGATTGCTTAATCAGTATTCTAACCGTGCGAGGAGAAGCGGACGGCTGTGAGACCGATTAGTTCGGGATGGTAAAGGCTACTCCCTTCAAAAAAAATTTAAATTTTGATTATTCTTCTCCTGTACATCCGTCTCCCTCTTCCTCGCCACCATCTGCGGCTTCTCTTAGCTTTCGGCCGAAGCATTTGCAGATCAAGGGCAGGAAAATAGACCTCCCGCATTGACATTGTCAGCTTTTCTAAAAATTTAAGCCAAAAAAAAATATTTTGAGAAGGAAGCTAATATTTTTTTTTGCTTCGTCAAAAAAAATTATGAATTAGCTTCCTTCTCAAAAAATTAGTTTTTTTTTTGCTTAAATTTTAGAAAAGCTGACAATGTCAATGCGGGAGGTCAATTTTCCTGCGCTTGATCTGCAAATGCTTCCGCCGAAAGCTAAGAGAATGGTGGCGAGGAAGAGCGAGAGGGTTGTAGAGGAGAAGAATAATCAAAATTTAATTTTTTTTTGAAGGGAGTAGCCTTTACCATCCCGAACTAATCGGTCTCACAGCCGTCCGCTTCTCCACTAACGGTTAGAATACTGATTAAGCAATCTTTCTTGTTTTCTCCAAAGACTCAAGATTTGAATTCCTCTTCTAGTTTTGCTGTAGCTGTTTCAGCTTCATTTAGCATTGCAACAGCTGTGGTGGTCTTCATAGACTCTAATATAAAAAATTAGTAGAACTTAGATTAATTAGTATCATTATTTGATCTTATTTCTTGTATTGCTATTTATTAGTTATAGATTTGGGCAAATTTTTAAAGTACTTATGATTATAAACTTTATAATGTAATTAAGTATCTTAAAAATAAAATTTAAAAATAGGCATAGTCGCTCGTTTAACGGACGACTTACCAGTCCAATCAACATCCAATTAGAATATAATTAATGAAAAATAAAATTTTAAAAATATTGTAGCAAGTTGCGTGTTGAACGAGCAATTTGCTACAGTATAATATTAATTTGTTATAGTATTTTTAACATTTATTTTTCGTTGAAAGTACGCCGACCGGATGCTAACTTGACTAATATGTCGTCTGTTAAATGAGCAAATATGCGTATTTTTAAATTACATTATTAAGTTTTTTAATCATAATTATTTTAAAATTTTGCCCTATAGGTTTTCGTTGGGGACAAGTTTCTTATTGTTTTGTTTTTTTCAGATCGTAATTGATACGTCATCATGAAATTATCTTGATCGGGCACGAATCTTGAGGCAAAAATCAAGTTGGAAACTTCAAAAATTAATTTGGAGACCATATGAACTCCGATTTCAGTAAACTTACAATCGAACTGAGCGTCTTGGAAATACAAATCCAACGACTCCAAATTCGACTCAATCCGAGCCCAAATGAGTCCAAATCAAGGACCCGAAGCGCTATTAGAAGCTTCATAACACTGTTTGAGTTACCAAACGGTCTTCGATTTTTACGAGCTTATACTCGAATCGAAATGCTCGACGAGACAAATCCAACGAGCCCAAGATCACTGAATTCTGACATCTCTAAGACCTTGAAATGTCCAACGAATGGTGCACGATCGTAGGATTCGATATCGGCCGTCCATTCGACCACTCCCTATTCGCCCCTGATCTCACGCCTATTTACAAGTCATGCCACTCCAGAAAATCTATAAATAGAGTCCTCATTCTTCATAAGAGGGGATCCAAACAAGAAGAGAAGAGGAGAAGAGAAGGAAGAGGAGAAGGAGGAGAAGGAAGAAGCTCCTCCTCGACCATCGCTGGAGCCTCGACGGAGCCTCGCCGGACCACCGCTGGAACCTCGCCGAACAACCGCCGGAGTTTCGCCGCACCACCACCTCAAGGCTCGACGTTCAGGCCCGATGTTCTGCTGAAGGCCCGACGTTCAGGCCCGTCGTTTAAGCCCGACCTTCATGCCCGACGTTCAGGCCCGACGTTCTGCTGAAGGCCCAACGTTCTGCTCAAGGCCCGACGTTCTGCTGAAGGCCCGACGTCCTGCTGAAGGCTTGACGTTCAGGCCCGACGTTCTGTTGAAGGCCCGACGTTCTATTGAAGGCCCAACATTCTGCTCAAGGCCCGACATTCTGCTCTCAAGTCCCGACATTCTGCTGAAGGCCCAATGTTCTGCTCAAGGCCTGACGTTCAGGCCCGACGTCTTCATCTGAGGCCCTCACCTTTGCCAGAGGCCCTTGTCTTCGCCAGATCATCATCAAAGGCCGTATGCTCCACCATAATATCACATGAGGCCCAGACTTCCGCCAGACCACTACTTGAGATCTTGAGCTCCACCGAGCCACCACCTAATGCCCATAGTTCTCCCAGAATACTGCCGACTACGGTCCTTTCGACCTCCGTCGCCTACTATGGTCCTTCTGGCCTCCATCAACAGACAACGGTCTTTCTAACCCCGGTCTCTTGCCGACTACGGTCCTTCCGACCTCCGTCGCCTACTACGGTCCTTCCGACCAAACAAATATGTATATGTAACTCCCACCATGTAATACACTCTATATGATGTACATTTGTGACATCAAGCCATGACCTTCTCCCTAAGAAGGGCTCATTTGTAATCGACTACAAATACTAGTGGATTCATTCAAACTGGGCCAGACCCCGTGGTTTTTTCCCCTTTTCAGGGGTTTTCCACGTAAAAATTCTGGTGTCTCTTATGGATGTTTCACCCCCTCTCTTATCTGCTTGTATGCTGGATGTTCGTACAATGCTAAGACGTTAAACCATATATTTCTCTACCATCGCGAATATTCCAGGACGCAACAGTAATATAATTTTTATTTGATCATTATATCTTTACTATTTTCAATATATTTTTATAAAAAAATTATAGCATTCTCAAATAAATCTTTAGTTAGTAATTGTAAATTTTTATTGTTTTTTTATGTGAAAAAGTTGTTCTTATTTCTTCTAATTTTGAGCTTTGATAGAGATATTTCATCATTTTAATTTAAAATAGAGCAAAAATAACAATGGTTACGGCTTCGAATTGGTAAAAATTTTTAATTCATTTTAAATTTGATTTTAATTTACTTTTTACAATTAAATTAATTATTAATTAGGTTAATATGAAGAGCTAATAGTTTATTTTTAAGTAATTTTGATAAAGAAGATGAAGATTGATGATACTGTTCTAAATTTGTGTCCTCATGAAAATGAAAAATAATATAAATATAAATTAACATAATTAATATTTTTGTCAGTTAATATAAAATATCAAAATTAATACTTTTTTCAGATATTTTAAGGTTAATTATTATGATATTTTTGTTGAAATATTTCATTTATCTATATAACAATTTAATTAAAAGCCCTGAAATTTTAAAATATGTTCAAAGAGCTTAAAAAAATCCCAATTAAATCATAAACGTGCAAAATTTAATGTGTGATTTTTTTTTCTGATTATCTAAAATCTTTAAAATTCATTATAAAGCATATCTTCACAGAATTTAAGAAGGACAAAAATGTACATATCATCAAAATTATTAGATCATCACAACAAATTCTCTTTGCTTGATCAAATTATTAAAATCATTAAGAAATCATGGTTTAATTTTCTAAGCTAATTTGACTACAAAGTCTACTAACTTTGTTATCTAAGTAGCTTTTAAGGGGCTTAGATGGTCGTGCCACAATGATAACGATTAGATGATGGTGGTCAGATAGAACTTGGTCTATGCTTCAAGTATTTGATCTTGGCTCATTATGTAATAGCCGCCTCAACTGGACCAGTTGAGTCGAACCGATCTAGTTAAAATGATTAGGCAATTAGGACAAAATTAGGGACAAGCGAACTAGCACACATTGCGACTCCCTCGTGCAATCAAGTGCAATTTTGATCGTGCTCTATTGCGTGCAGCGAAGTCAAAGGCATATAAGAGAGTTCATTTGCATTCGATGAAGGAGAAAGAGGGGAAGAAGAATAAAAGGGCAGTGGTTTGATGTTCTTGATTTAAAGATTGGTTTCCAAATTGATGTGTTAGAGTGAGAAGATCTGTTGTTGTATGCATTACACCTTTTGTCCACTGAAAATGTTCATAAAACTTAAAATGGTGCAACCCTTCCCAATTAAACAACATTAAACTATTGTGAGCTAGAGCATTCATAGTAGTAGAGAGAAATTTTAATATCTTAGCTTTGTATGAAGATCTATCATACACACATACCAATAAAATAAGAAAAAATATGAGATGCCATAATATTTTTTGTGAAAAATAAAGAAGGGAAAAAATCACGAGGCTTTGCCTGGTTGAAATAGTTCATTAAGTAATCATTTGTTAAAAAAATCTAACCATTCCCAACATGGAGAAGGCAATAATACAAGAGTTGAGTAGCTGGCTTGTCCTCATGTAAGAGTGGTGAACAATAGTGTTCATATGGTAAGGGACGAGAGGCATTTAGATGGTTGTGGTCGAATGATGGAGATCAAATGATGATGATTCAATAATATTGGTCGAGCAATGCATATTTGACTGTAGTGGTCTGACAAAATAGTTTAACAATAAAAGTTAAGGAATGTTAGTTCGACTATGGTGGTTAGACGATGACGATTCGATAATGGAGGTCAAGCATTGGCAGTTTAATAATAGTGGTTTGACTGCAATGTTGGTATGAAGACTACGAACTTACAATGATCATCGCGTGTCATATTGAGGTTTAACAATGGTGTTTTAGTGGAAACAACCCGCTAATAATGGTCATATGATGGCTGTTTGATGTCACTGGTGGGGCAACAATTATCTTATAATGGCGATTAGATAATGGTAATTAAGTAGATCTTTGAAATTTTTTAAAAATATTAGCTCTCCCCAATCTCCCATTCAAAGTCCCCTTCATGTAGTGGCTATTTGGTTGCCTAAAAAAAGAATGCAATGTAGAAGAATACAGTGTAAAAAAGAATACTTTTTTTTTTTTGGATGAATGTAAAAGGTTTAGGGTGAATTTTTTTATTTTATTTTTGTTTGGATGAATGTAAAGGGTTTGAAATAAAGTGATTGCAATGTAAAGTGAATAGCGGTGGCTAGAGGTGGCAGTTGGTGCTGCCATAGGTGGCAGTCGGCGGTGGTGTCTGGAGGCGACGGTGGATGGTCGGTGATGGTGATCGACGGTGGTGTCCGGAGGTGGTGGGGAGGGCGGCAGTGGTGGTCCAATTCGCGGTGCTGGCCAGTGGTGAGGGGTGGTAGCCGACTGTGGTGGTGTCCAGCTGCAGCGGTGGCTAGTAGTGCTCGTCAGCTACAGATGGTTGGTGGTGGTGGTCGACTACAGTGAATGTCCGACAACATATGCTGGCGGTGGCCGACGGTGATGGCTGGCAGTTACAGTGGTGGCTAATAGTGGTGGAAATGGTGGTGCATTTGTAGTATATTTGGAAATCATCTAAATCGGAGGAATTTCAAATACGCTGAAAATATACTATCATGGATATTTGAAATACACTCCTTTTACATTCCTCTTTTACTTAACTTATACATGAAAGTTTTCTGCTATGCTTCAAATACTTGATTTTGGTATATTTTGACTCATATCAAATCACTTTTAAAATTGAGGGGTTCATCTCATCGAGATATTATTTTTTCTGTAATTTTGATGGAATAAAAATCCGAATGATCTTGAATTTAATTTTAAAAGTTTTTTTGTTAATATGTATTAATTCTAATAAAAAATATATATGAGTTTCTTCTTCTTTTTTTCTTGGAAGATGCCTTCTTCCTTTACCAAGCTAATTGTTTTCATATTAAAAAGAATCATACAGAGTAGTGCTGCACTAACACCAAAGCGGTTGATGCCTTCTCATCTTTATTCTGTCCACTTAAAATCAGTGATGACCGCATGATCCTCATCCGACGGTGGACATCACTCAACCTGCAAATTATTATCACGATATAATTTAATTTCTTAAATTTATTTTAAAAAGTATGAATATTAAATATTTTTATATTATATAATAAAATATATATTAATAGATATTCTTCTGCGCTATGCTGAGAAAAAAAAAAAGTGCATAAAGAATAAAGCTTTGAGTAAATTTGATAAACAATATTATATTAGCTCATTTATATTTATTTATTTTCAATATTTGAATAGTTTTTTATATTTTAATAAATTTATTTAAATTATATATAAATAAAAAGTAAATATTAAATCATGTATTTTATTTAAATTTATGAATATACTAATTTTTTTACAAGTTACTTATTATGGTTAAATAAAATATAAAGTTAATAATTATTTAAATATTTATAATAACTTATTACATATTATCATATCAATTATTTTATAATTGGCGCATTTAAAAATTATTTATATTTTTTGAGAAAAAATAAAATTATTAAGCAAATGATAAATCAACAGATAAAAATTAAATTTTTATTCATCTATGGTAATACAATATTAAACAAATATTATATGACTAAATTACGAGTGTCAAAAAATCATCCTACCCTCATATCCAATTTGGACCTCAATAAAAGAAATTTGAATTGAGTTGACCCATTTAATAAACAGGTCGAATTAAAGTCTAAAATTTTGACACGTTTATTAAATAGGTACTTTTGACCCAAAAAGTTGCTATTTTAATATATATTTTCTAAAATTCTTTTGTTTGGTGGTTTGATCTTCTTATTTTCATCAATTAAACTAAACTTTATAGTTTCATAAGTCTTTTTTTTTTCTCAAAACTTATTATTAGGTCGTGTTCAAATCATTCAGGTTAACAGTAGATTGGGTTTAAGTCTATTTTTTTGACCCATTTATTGAACAGGTCAGATTCAACTTAATAAGATTCATGTCAAATCAATTTCGAATCAAATCTGAACTCAACCCATTAACCCATTTTAACTCCCCTGGTATAAATTTTTTTATTTTGAAAATTCCTAGAATAGGTTTAAAATATATTTAAAAAATAATATTCAATAATAAAAATATTTAACAAACAATTATAATAGTACATTAACATTTTAATTTTATTACTCCTAAATAATCAAAATATTACTTAGTAAATTATTATAAATTTTCTTAAAAATTATTCAATTAAAAAACACTATTATATATAAAATTTAATTAAAAATAATAAATACATTTATACATTAATTTCTCCATCAGAAATTCTACTCAGAATTTTATATGAAAAGAAAAGAAATAACTAAAACCAGTAAATTAAAAAAAAAAACGACATTTATTTCGGGCGATAAAACTGAATCGATGCATAAAACGTTAAAACCGAAACAGAAAAAGCTCGTCTAGGGTTCATACCGCTAACCGTCTCTTTCGCATTCCAATACTTCTGAGCACTTATTCTGAGCATCCTCAATTTTGCTCCTAGGGTTAGGGTTAGGGTTTTAGCCCCTTACTTGTGGTGCAGTGGTGGAGAGAAGTTAGCTCAATCGGATTACTCTTCTTCCTCCGCGGCAACACGCAAGTAAATCTTGAATTTGGTAACTCCCATTGGGATACAATGTTTTAACTTTGCGTAGAGTAATGGTTCTGAATTTGGATAAAATTCATATTTTTCTGATTATGCGGGTTAACACAGGCGTAATCTAATTGGTGCAGACGGAATAATTTTGGGTGGATTTGATTGAAGATTAAAAACGAGGTATTTGATGTTTGCTTGACTTGATCTGCTATGTATTTTTTTCAGGCCGAGGGTTAACTCAATTTGATGTTTAGGAGATTGTTTTATTGCAGGAAGGAGTTACTGAAAGATGTATGGTGGGCAAGGGAACTATGCTCCACAGTTCAGGCAGCCTTTGCCGCCGCCACCACCACCACCACAACCTCCTCCGAGTTACCAGCAAGCTTATTCTGGTCCAGCTCCCCCTTTCCTGCAAGCTCCTTCTGGCCCTATACTTCAACCAGTTCCTCAAGCACCCACGTATTTTAACCGAGTGGTGGCTTCTCAGGCACAGCCTGCCCAATTCCCCCACCCTCCTCCTGTGAGTTCTACACAGACTTATATGCAGCTGCCACCACCACCGCCGCTA
Organism: Dendrobium nobile; assembly: GCA_022539455.1. Lineage (NCBI taxonomy): Eukaryota > Viridiplantae > Streptophyta > Magnoliopsida > Asparagales > Orchidaceae > Dendrobium > Dendrobium nobile. The sequence continues at coordinate 4,312 of JAGYWB010000057.1, read as the reverse complement.
CCACCACCACCGCCACCACCACCACTCCAAACTCATGCAAATGGAAGTACACCTGGAGTCCCTCCTTATCCACTGGCTGGGCTCCCTCTACCCATGCCATTACCACCGCCTCCTAGGATGCTTCAGCCCACATCAGTGCCTAACTCGCAGCCCCAAGGACAAGTGTTTTACCACACCCTTCATCCACCCCTTCCCGGGATTGTTAATGCTTCTACCCAGCCTCCATGGCCTACTAATGCGCCAAACCCACCTCCCTCCACATCGTAATTTTGAATTGACAATCCCCACACCTTTCACAGGGAAGAATTCTGTAATAGATGCCCATCCACCTGCAATTCCACCCCCGCCACCACCTCCACCTCCCCCACCACCGTCATCTCCTCCACCACTTCCACCGTCACCTCCTGCCCCAATCCCTGCATTAGATGTCTTTCAGAGTGATTCCCTGCAAGTTCTTGCTACAGATTCTAAGGCTGATTCAAGTGCACTTGAGCTTGATAATGCTCCATTTCATCTTGCTGATGTTAGTGAAGGTTCTAGAGAAGGGAACAAGGATCCTCTGGTTGATGGAGAAGCTTCTGAGAATCTTGCATTGCCTCCACCTAGGCCAGATGAAGGTGTCGTTCGAAGCATCGAGGTCTTGTGTCAGTTCATTGCGAAGGTTGGGCCTGAATTTGAGAACATTGCTCGATCAAAGGAGGCTGGAAATCCACATTTTACCTTCTTGTTCGGTGGTGAACCTGGCAGTGCAGCTGCCATCGGGCATGAATATTTTCAGTGGGTGAAAAAGAAATATCTTGCGGTAATGGAGTCTCCTAAGGGTCTCAAGCCCAAGGTTTTACCTATAAGTACTTTGACCGCTGATGATTCTTCCCAATCTGGAAACTTGGATTGTGTTGATGGGGTACATTCACCTGCGACATCAGACATGGAGATGGAGGGTGAGTAAAGTTCTCTGATCTCTTGCTTTTCTAGTTTTTGGTGAATCTCCCAACATTCAGTGTACAACACCACAATAACCCCCACCCACGCCATGTTATACATGCCAAGTTGATACTGGTTGCGCGCACATGTACACTTGCTTTTCTCAAGTCTCTGTCCACACAGTGCAACTATGGTTTCATTTGGGATAGCTTTTTGATTGATTCTTAAAGCAACTTTCTAGTAAAAAAAATTTAATTTTTGTACTAAAAAAGTGCTTAAAGAAGTAGTAAGAAAGCCTCCGCAAACAAAGCCTATGTCACTACGTTAAGCACATCAACTTTCAGCCCTTAGCCTTCAGTCCAATAAGATGCCAATTTTTTGCTGATGTTGTGAGGAACATGGTGCTTGGTACGCCTAAATTGTGAACCACTAAATTTGTATTTCTTATAGAACCCAGCTTTGAATCCTATGGTTTGTGCTATTTTTGTTATAAAAAATAGTACAATCTAAACTTTTTTACTGTTCTAGCGTTGTGCTGTTGCACAGCCTACCAGAATTGGGAGGCATAGTTTTCTTGTGTTCATTTGAGGTACTTATTTTAGTATTTGTAGGTCCTCTTGAAAATCTGCACAAGGTACATATGAGAAATATATATATACTTTTTTTCCTTTTAATTTTCTTGTGGTATTTGGAAGGCTTCTCAGGCAAGAATTATTTGGTGAGTATCCATCTACTATTACTGTCTATAACTAATAATTTCTCATTAGATATTGTTTTTGTAAAAACACATGGTTTTAAAATTTTGATGCCAATGAGTATGTTTATCTTGATGACCTTCAATCTTATATCGACTATCTGTGCACGTTCTATCTTATCTTGACTTTCTGTTCTAGGATTTCTGAACCATTCTTTGCTTTTCATTACTACGTGGGTCTATATCAGTGTTTACTTCCGTTTAATTACTCTTTTTAAAACAAACAAGGTTTTGCTTTTGTTGTTTTATTTTATTCTTAGTCATTTTATGTGCCCTTATGTTTTCATGTAAGTTAATGGACAGATTATCCTTTACCGTAGACACATAAGATTTAACATTGATTAGGAGCATCCAATCACTATAACCACATATCAATGAGTTAAAAGGATAGAGAGTTATCATCGGAGTTTCTTTTCCATAATAAATTGTTATTAATTTTCTTATTCATTAGCACTTGTTAAATTGTTGCTGTCAAGGTAATCTGGCATCTGAAAAATGAATTGTAATGTAGGAAAAAGTGATATGCAGAGACATGCAAAGTCATTTTTTTTTTCATATATGCTTTGAAGATTATTCATTTAACATATATTTATATGCATATATGGTTTTGGGGGATTTACTTACATGACGCATAAAATTATTTATTTTGCATATTTAACACCCAAATTTGTTATTTACTCACATAATGCTTTAATGCAAAAAATGCTGCTTATCCTAACTTCCATCATCGTCAAGGCCAGGTTTCGCTCTATGGGCTTTTCTTGGAAGAAAGGTTTTGATTGGGAGATGTCTTCTTGAAGGGAGAAAAAGAAAGGGGATCGGGCGAGGCCAAGGTCAACTCTAGCATTGGGTGTGACTGTCATTTTGGCAATTTTTTTCCAAATTCAATCAATCTTAGTTGTCTTAGAGAGTAGATGAAGCAATGATGCAGAGTATATGAAGGAAGCATGCATTGTGGGTCTGATTTGAATGGGATTCTATGGGGTATGATTATTATCCATTGTTCTGTTAATTGACGGGGAGACAACGACGATGTTTATGGAAGTTAGGGTTGTTGGTATTCATATTGTTGTTTGAAGTTTTATGTGTTATATGAGTAAATAGTAAAGTTTATGTGGTAAAATATGTGAAATAAATATATTTAAGTGTTTGTGTGTGAATCCCCTATATTGTTTGGATGTTTAATCCATCAAAATTCACGTATTATAGCTTTTGATTTCAAATAAACTTATCTCCATGTACTTTTGACCATGAGAACAACTGAACCTTCTACTTTTTCCATTTACTTTGGCTAGATGACATTACTCTAGCTGACATAGGTAAAGGTATCAGCAATACGAATGAAGAATCTGCTGTTTCTACTCATGAGGGTTCTTATGCATCTGAGAATGTAGAAAAGCAAATCCATGCTATGATCCCAGTGGCCAGTGGGGCATCTTCTCCTACTTTATCTCTTATGGATGCTGAAGGTATCATTTAAAACTTTTCTATAACTATAAGATGAGTCTACAATTGTGTTTCATATATCGGTTAGGTTATTATTTCTTGTTTCTAGTAGGTCTATTTTTAGTTCCTTAAATATTTGAATGGCTTAATATTATCCATGTTGGAAAGTAGTTGTTATGTAAAGAAATAAAATATACAATATAGTTCCGTATATTCTAAAGACTTGCTACTTTTGTGTTAGATCCTGCTGTTTATGCAGAGACCAGGGATTCTCCTATACAAACAAAAAAAACAAAATCAGACCTTTATTCCACTATATGGGATTGGTTACATGATTTTTTTTCTCCATGGTGTTCTATTAGGAGTCAAATTCTCGCCTAAATCTAATAAGAAAAGGTCATTTTGAATACATTCTAACCAACTCTTTTTAGGTCTATCTCTATCTTTCTTAACATAAGCAGGATCTAATATATTTACTCTCCTGATTGGGTCATTGAAAGACCGACATTTTATGTGACCAAACCATCTAAGACGACTCTCTTTAAAATTATGTGCTAGTGGAGATTCTCCGCCTTTTTACGTATTTACTTGTTTAACATTCTATCCATAAGTGTAAAGCCGCTCATCCACCTGAGCATTCTCATCTCCGCAACTCTTAATTTAATTTTATGCTTCTCTTTTAATAGTCAATATTCTGCACCATAAAGCATTGCAGGTTTCACCATCTTTTTATAAATTTTTCCCATCACTAGATTTATTATTATTATTAAAATTATACTCTATGTATTCTGTTTTAGATCTACTCAAATGAAAACCTTTAAACTCTAACATTGGCCTTTATAATTCAAGTTTTCCTTCAACTCCCTCTCTAGTCTTATCAATAAGAAAATTATCATCATAAACTCTTGCAAATTATCTTGTAAGAACATCCATGACCAAAGAAAAAAGATATGTTCTTAAAGCTGATCCTTGATGTAATTCAAGTGAAATAGGAAAATACTTGGTCAAACCAACTTATGTTTGAACACAAATAATAATTCCTATATACATATCTTCAATGATTTAAATATAAGCATTATTAACTCTTTTAATTTCTAGAACTCTCCAAAACACTCTCTTAAAATTTTAATATGCTTTCTCTAAATCAATAATATTATATGTAGATCCCTTACTCTCTCTATACTTATC
>JAGYWB010000056.1:0-215100 GCA_022539455.1 Dendrobium nobile | reverse complement strand
TGGTGGTAGAATTGGGTCGGTAATGGTTCTGGTGTAGCGGACAGTAGCGTGTGCGGCCGGCTTTTAACATCCTAATTTTTTGCGGTGTGCTTAAGAAGGTTGGTTTAGTGTTTTAATGAGGGTTAAATTCTTGGGTTGTATTAGTCGGGGATTTTGTGGCAGTCGCGAGTGAAGTGAATTGAGGGTCTATGTTCAGGGATGTTTAGGAGGGTTGTTGTCATGTTGGGGGAGTTAGTTGCGTAATATTGTAACAACTAATCTCGGTGTGTGGTGGCGGTCGTAGGTAGACGGCAGTTGGGTCGGCTTCGTGTGTCTGGTGGTAGTGTTGGTGTCATAGTGATTCTTAGCTCTGGGCGTGATCGTGGGTGAGGCATGAGGTTTGTTCATTGTGAGTTTTGGTTCATGAGATAGGTATTCTTATTGGGTCGTTGTCTGTGGTGGTGGTGGTGTTTTCAGTAGTTGGAGTTATGATGACATATTTTCACGCTACGACATGTTCGAGTAAGTGTGACTGTCGGGTCGTTCTGATAGTGGTTGGGTCGTGGTAGATGGCTTTAAAGTGTCTATCGGCGGTTAGGAACACAGATTTCGGGTGCGCTTAACGGGGTTGGTGGTTACGTGTTTGGGGGACTCCCAATATGTGTCGGTTGGTTGAGGGTAGGTTTATATATATTAGTGGAAGCATGTGGGCGTTTGGTGCGTCGTGGTTTAAAGGTGGAGTGGTTATTTATCTACATTAATAATACTACCTCGTTGGGTGTGGGGTACTTTTTTTGCCTGTGGGGGTGCAGCGGTTATTCCTGATGGTTGTGGGGGGGTCACGGTGCGTGTTAGCTGGGGGGGGTGTAGTTCATGAAGGAGTTTTGTCAGTTAGTTTATTATGTAACAGGTATGTGGGTTGGTTATATACTTGGGTGTTCGTGCTTGTGTGTTGGGCCACTTAGGTAGGTCGGTGGGGTGAGGGGCTTTCGGGGGTGACACTTTGTACAGTACGGGTGTCGGGTTGTATAAAGTTTGCATTCGGGTGTGGGTCGTGGCTTTGGGTTTTCTGCGTCGTGGTCGTTATGGAGGTCGGTATAATGGGGTATTGTTTCTAGCTGTGGAGCTAGAAAGTAAGGTATGGTGTGGTTGGTGTTAGAGGTGGGTGTTTTTTCGTCATATTGGTCGGGTACTTTTATTGTAAGGTTTACGTGGTGGGGTAAATGGTGTTGGGTATTTGAGTGGGTGGTTATGTAGTGTAGTAAATGGTCTGGAGACTGTGTTGTTTGGTTTAAATTGGAGGATTGTTCGTGTTGCTCGGAGGTGTCAAAATATGGGGTGAGCGTGCGGTTTATTTTGGTTTAGTTGTGTTGGGGTTGGTCTGTGAGTGGGGGGGGTGGGAGGTAGGTGGTAGTGGTTCCTGCCGTATGATGGGATTCGCTCGTTGGGTGGGGGTTGTGCGGGTACTGGACGGGTGGCGCATGTCTATATGGTTGGATGGGTGTGGTTTTGGGGAGCTGATTTTGTAGGATTGAAGTCATTGACTTGCCAGTATAGGGTGTGATGTGGTGTGGGGTAGGTTTGAGCGTCGGTTTGTTTGTGGGTGGAATAAATGGGGGTGGGTCGTGTTGAGATGTCGTCGCGGCTTCTTTCTTATGATTCGGATTACGTGGGACCGGGTGTGGGGGTTTGTTTGCGTGCGTAGGTGGAGGTACTTCATGTCTGTTATAGTATGTTTTTAGCTGGGTTTTTGGGTGGTAGGCTGTGGTTGCGGGTGAAGCGTGGGTTGTTTGTTGGTTGGGGAGTGTGGATGTGTTGTGTCGATGAGATCGGGTGTGAAAAATGGTTTGGGTCGTGGGGGTCGAGTGTGATAGTGGGGGTGGACGGTGTTAATGTGGTTTCATGTGGTTTACTTAGTTTTCTGTGTGGTAGGTGTCGGCTCGCTCGAGGTTATGGATCGGGGGTGGGGCGTGCGTTGTTGCCAGAGCTTTTGCCGACTTAATATTGGGGTTCTCCTTGATTTAGAGTCGAGAGACGTAGTAGGGGGGTGGTTTGTTGGTCGGGTACCGGGTGTAGCCTTCGGCCGGTGCGTCGGTAGGTGGTGCATCTAGGGTTGGGTTGGTTATGGGGGTGTGGGTGTTGGAGGGTCGGGAGTGGGACGTTATGCTAGGTCTGTTGGGGTTATAATTGTTCGCGATTCTATGGACTGGGGGTAGGGTCGATTTCCGGTTATGGCCGCTGGTGATCTGGGTTAAAGGCTATTGGGTAGGTGTGGTGGTTTCGTTGGTCTGCGGGTAAGAGTGGTGGGGGGACTTTCAATACTGACTGAACTCTCCCGCGTTTAGGAAAGTTATGAAGACCGTTGGGGTTGTGGGGGTTAGGGTTTGTATGGTGAGCTGCGTAGGGATCTTAACCCGTTAGCAATTCCGTACCTGCCGGGTATTGTGGTGAACTCTCGTATTTGTTGTTGTTTGGTCACAATACTGATTTGTCTACACCACCGGTGCGTGACGTATTCGGTAGGCGGTTGTGGGCGAGTCGGGTACGTCCCCTGGTGGGTTGCTGTTGTTCGTAGTGGTCGGAGCGCGGGTTTGGTCCTATATTACGTACCTCGCTTAGCGGGTGTTGGGGCTAGCGGGTGGGGAGTGTGTCGGGGGTGGGGTGGGGGGGGTGTCTGTGTCATAGATGTCAATATCGGTACGTTCTGGGTCTGGTTTTTCTATTTTCGCTACGTTTTCGGGCGTACTGGAAATATGATCCTTAGTCATGTGAGGGGTGGAGGCGAGGTCCGGTGGGAATTGGTGTTTAAACGTCACGGCATTTGTTGGGTGTTGTTAGATTATAGGTGGGGTCCACAACATTTCGGTGTAGGTGGGTTAAGGCGTTGGGTCTGGGGGGTTGGCTAGAGCCGTGGGGCCATGTGTCGTGGTCCGGTGTTTTTCGGGGGTATCCTGTTTGGGTCGATACTAAGGATCTTGGTTTGGTATCTCGTGCGTTTGGGTTGGGTATGGATTAGCGGGGGTCCGTTTTGAAAAGTTATATTCATAGGTAGCTATGGGCCGTTCATTATCTTGGATCCGAGTAGGGGGGTCTACTTGGTGCGATCGTGAACGGTAGTGTTATGTTGATTCTTGGTCAGTTCCGGTTGTTGGTGGGGGGCGGGTAACTAAAGATGGGGTTATTTTAGTAGAACTATACAAGGTTCTCAAGGATAGGGATGCATTGGTACTGGAGGTGTATAGGGTTAAGTGGAGTGAACTTACTGGTTTCTGTAAGTGAAGTTGCTCAAGTGGCGGGTTAATTCTGAGTTACGGTACGTGGAGAGTGGGGTGAGTTGGGTTTGGCTTGGTTGTAGGATGTTTTTGGTGGAACGGGGTCATAGGTAGGAGTGTGTGTTTCGCGGTTTGTTAGATGTCGTTGGGTAGCTGTTTCTTTAGTTCTGGGTTGGGGTTGGGGTGGTTGTGAATCGAGGTGGGTGGATGGTATGTGGGCTGTTGTGGGTGATTGTTATTGATGTAATTAGTTTGTGTTTTGAGATTCGGGTTTGGGTCGTGGTGATTGTTAGTGGAGGTAGTGTGATAGAAAACATGGTAAGGAGGTCAGTTGTATGTGGTAAGTGATGGGTCTAGATATAAGGTGGTCTTAGGTGTTTGCAGTGGTAGATTCTTTATTAACTACTTGGGGTTAGTTTGATTTGAGGCGTTCTTTTTACGTCAAATTGTACTTAGGTCGTTCGTTAGGTAAGTGGGTATGATCTGTTCGTGCATCATGGGCTTGACGGTGCGGGGGGGTGGTGGTATGTGTGTTTATCTGTTAGGTCCTTGATTAATTCGGTTTTTAGTGGGGTGGTGCCTTCGGTGTGGTGTTGGATGAGTCTGTGGGGGCGGGGGGGGGGCTGTTTGGGTGGGATCCTCTTGGGTTGCTGGAGTGAAGGTGGTTGGGGTTTGTGTCGTTCGTTGCGTTTGGGTGCTGAATGTAGGGGTGCGTCTGTCTACAGTGTTTACGTGGTTTGCGTATGTTTGGCGTGGCTGATCTGAATTGGCATAGTGGTGTGTTTTTGCTTATTATGTTTGGGTCTAGATATCGTGCAGGGTTTTTGAAATAACTTTAGATAGTGACGCGAATGTGGTGTGAGTTTGGTGTATGTTTCATCTTGCTTTTAGGTTCGGTACGATTTACGGATATACGATCTTCAAAGGGGTTTTTTTTATCTCTGCCGGTCTTCTAATTTATATCCACTCGCTGGGGTTTGTTTTAATTGAAATCTAATGAAGGGTTTTTGTTTATATGAGAGTGCGGCTGTGAGTTAGTTCTGTGTGTGGGTGCGGAGATTCAGTATCTTGGCTTTTTGCGAACTGTTAAATCTTCAATGTTGTGGTGGGGTGGTGGTGGTGGTGCTATACATAAGGCCCAGTACGTGAGTGGGCTGGGCGTAGGCTGAGTGATTTTGGTACGGAGGGTAGTGCTCATTTGTGGGCGGTTGTCGGGTATAGCGGTATACAATTATAGGTTATATGTTGGGGTTAGTCTTCTGTTAGTTTGTGTGAGTAGTGTTATTTGGGTTTGGTTCTTTTTTTCTATTGTTTTTATTATTTATTAATCTAATTTTATTTATAGCGCTTAGATGCACGCGGTCGTGACGGCAAACACCTGGCGCTGGGTTGTAGGTTCTAGCGTCAATGGCGAGCGGTCGTGTTTCGACGGTTTGGGGTAGGATTTGGCGGTGAATGGTTGGATTTGCTGTGGTACGAAGTTGTTAGATAGGGGGTACGGTAATGAATAAGCTATGTAGTTGCGGTTGTCGGGTTTGTTCACGCTATATTGTAGGTGGGTCACCATAAGTTTCCGATGCTTGGTTATATTTTGAACGTGTGTTTAGTGTAAGCTTTTTTTGCATTGAGACGGCGTGTCAGGTAATAGGTTTGATTTATTATGCGCTTTCGGGCATTTAACTTGTTGATGTGGTGGTGTTCGGCGTGTCAGTTATGGTAAGTGATATGGAATGTTATAGGGTGGAGAGTGTGCAAAATTTTGGTGGGTTAGGTTTATAGCAAGTTTATGTCGTCATTAAGATGAGTCTGGTTTTTGGTAGTAAGGTGGTAACTCGGGTGGAGAGTATATCCGAGTTAAGGTGATATGAGTTTTATACAAGGGTTGAGTTGGTGTTAAGGGTGGGTATGGTGTAGTGTTCCTTATTGGGTTTATGGGGCTACATTTGCCTGTGTGCGGACACGTTTTTTTAATGTGTGTCACTTGGCGTTGGAAGGAGTTGGTCGTTGAGATGGGGGTGAGGTAGTGTTGTACCAGGTCTAGGTTTACGTGGGGTCATTGACTGGTCGACTTGGGGATTATGGTGGTAAAAGTGGGCCTTGATCTGTTTGGATAGCGCTATTAATCTTGTGCGTGATTTGGGTTAATGCCCGAAATCGGGTTTGCTTAGAGTTATGAGTGTGGGGTTTGGTATTTGGCTTCGCTGTTTAAACCTGTAGGTCTGGCTGGTTACACCTTCACCCTAACTGGGTTAGGCGCGTGTTCTGGTGGTGTCATGTGTTCGCGGGGGTGGGTAGCGTGGATAGTTTGTGCAACCGCGTGGCTTGGGTCTGGTGACTGATTCTGATGCGGTGTGTTTTTGTGGCGTGGTTGTGCCCATAGTCGTGTTCGATCTTTTCCTCCAAGATATCTTGGGGTTGGTTACATTTGTTCGTTTTGTTCCTTGGGATGGGGGCGGGTTTTTTGAAGGTACTGCCTAGTTTCGCGTCACGGTGGTCTCCACAACTGATTTGTCGGTACTAAGCGCTTTTGTGTTGTTACTCTATGGTTCTCCTGCTGTTGTGTTGTTATGAGGGTGGTTCTTTCGGCTGGTTGGTTAGCGTTGGGGGAAAGTTTCGGTGTCTAGCAGGGTTTTTTGTTAGTAGCTTCGCTTCGGAGGGAGTGATGGTCTAATATCGGGTGGTTATGGGGTGGGTGCAGAACGTGCTTTAAGATATGTCGCTTGGTTAATATGGTTTTGCGTTGCCGGTATTGGGGTGCGTTGAAGATCTGGGGGATTTCTTAAAATAGTGTCTCTGTGATCATGTGTTTATCTGTCGTGTTGTCTTCAAGGTCGGTTCTTGTTAGGTCTTTCGAGAAGTGTGTCTGATGTGTCCTTTTATGGAAATCTGCGTTCGACTGTGGTAGATGAAGGTGGTCGTTGTCTCGTTGTTACGGGGACATCTTCGATTGGAGGGTAGTTTTCGTGTGTTCGAGGTGTTTTTTTGAAGTACCTGAGGTTGGGATTAGGAGCTAGTCTGCTCTCTTTTGTGTCTTAGATGGCGTAAGTGGATGGTGTGTAACCGGGTTGCTAAGCTGGACAGGTAAGTGGGTGAGGGGGAGAGTGGCTCGGGTGTTGTTTAGGTTGGTGTTGTGTTGGTGTGTTTGTTAATGGGTTGTCTTAGGGGACATCGACTTGTTTTAATTTTGTATCTTAATCCCGTCTGTTAATAGTGCTGGTTGATTTTTTCGTGGTGATTCTATTGTTGTATTTTATGATCCTTGGTATATATTTTGATAGTCTAAGGGGTTTATAGAAATGTAAGTATTGACGGGTTTTTTTAATTGGTTCAATTAATTCATATCACAGTTGGTCTGGTGCTGTTGGTCCTATGTATAATAGAATGGTAGGGTTAATACGGTCATCGCGGTTGGGTTTTGAACGCTTAGATTCGGATGAGTGTCGGTTGTAATCTTATGGTCTCGTTGGTTGATGTCTGTGGTATGAGGGGTGGCTATGGTGGGAGGTTGTTTATCTGAAATTCTTTATTTAGGAATATTGTTTCTGGGCGTTTTTGTGTTGGCGTTTGTCAGAGGTGTGGTGCATTCTGTTTGGGCTGTAGGCAAAACATGGTGGGAGCGAAGAGGTGGGTTAGGAGATTGGCTACAGTGATGTGTAGTTTTAGGTCAAGAAGTATTGCTTACGGTCGTAAGTCAGTTGGGGGTTTTAATATTATGGGTGAGATGTGTTGTGTTTTAGCGGAGTGCGGTTGTGAATGATTCTTGGTCATCATTTTTTTAATGTTGGTGTATCGAGTCTTAGCTAGGACTTGCGTCTGTGGCTGGACTGATTGCCATTGGTGGGTCGTGGGTGTCGATAGCGGCGTTACGTGTGTGTGTGCAAGATTTGTACCGGGACGTTTTGACTTGGTGAATTTTGTGTGGTAGAATAGTTGAGTCTCGATTTGGTTAGGGTCGCTCTGTTGTGTCTGTGAGGTAATGGTTGGTAGTGGTTACCAACCTGGCGCTTGCAGTTGTTTGGGTGTGACCTAAATTAAGATGATGGTTTATTGTGAGCTGTGGTTTATAAACTATTTTAGCGGTGCGGTGGGTCGGGTTGAAGAGTTATACGAATTGCGGTCGGTTGAAGGTGTGTTATATAATGGAGCTTCGTCTGTATTGAGTGAGTTAAGCCTTATCGTGTTGGGGTTGGCGCGTAAAGTAAGTAATAAAGCCGATGTGTTGGGGATTTAACTAGGTAATAGTTGGCTTGCGTGGTAGTGGTGTGTCAGGCTTCTTGTCATCGTTTGTAATGGGTGGTGGGGTATGCTCGGGCTATCAATTAACATCTCAGTAGTATCGGAAGCTGTTGCTAGTGCGGTGCAATCGGCTATGGTTTGATGAGCTTATATGGTATAAAATTTGTGCGCCTCTGGTTAAGGGGGTGTTGGTGTGTTGTATGCTTCTCGGTCTTTGGGTTTAATTAGTACGCGGCTTGTTGTGTTATATATCGGGGTCGTACATGTTTTATGGATATATTCGTGTTGTCCATGTGTAGTAGGGAAGTTTCATAAATTAGAGTGGGTGCGATACGTTGATGGTGCCGGAAGTTGTACTAAATAGTATATAGACACAGGTAATAGATTTTCTGCTTATCTCTTAGGGTTCGTGGGTTTCGGACGTTGGGATTTGAGTGTCTTGGCGGTCGTGGAGGGGGGGGGTAGCAGGGTGTTTGGTAAGGGTTTCTTAGGTAGATTAGGTTTCTCTTTGGTCGATAGCGTCTGATTTGCTCGTTATCATCGGTTTGCGGGTGGCTGTTAGGGAGGAAGTTTGGAGTACTGGGGTAACGTTTCGCTCGGGGGAGTTGGGGTTGGTGTGCTGCTGTGTCCACCGGTAACCGTATGATACTATCGTTTCTTTTGCAGCGGTGTGACTAGTAGTATAGTTTCTTAGTGAGTTTACGCGGAGTTCGCTTAACAAAAGTTGTGGCTGGGATTTGATGGTCTTTGCGGTTCTTCAGAGGGTAGTGTTCGGAGAGTAAGTAGTCTAGGATATGGTAGTGTCCAGCTGACAAGGTGTGGGGATAGAATATTGGGAGAGTGGCTGTTTGGTGTGTAGGGGGTTAATTTATTGTTTAGTGTGTTCTATTTTGAGGCTAAGTAGTGTCGATCCTTTCCATTGGTCGCTATAGTCGTCGTTTCCGGGGTGGTCGTAGTCGATAGCAGCTGTGTGGGTTAGCTATCGAATGTGGTAGGTATCCGACGTGTTACTGAGGTGTGTGCGTTGCTTAGTCGCGGATTCTCGTTGGTGGCGGGTTCGTATGCGCGTGGCTATTTATTTGGTCATGAATGAGTTGATGTAATTTACACCTGGGCAGGGTTAGTGGGCAGTGTCTGGAGAAAAAGATTTTAAGAGGTCGTGCATGTTCTCTTTTCGTAGTCGTAGGAATCTTGTGTTCTTTTTGGGGTATGGGTAGGAGTGTTGCGTAGTATAGTTGTTGTGCCGAGTTGGTCATGGGGTGTATGGAGTTAAGCGGGATTTAGTAATGTTAGTTTTTGCGTGGGTATATCGTCTCGTTGGTTGTGTTGCGTAGTGTCGTGTAACGTGTAGGTGATGGGTGGGGAGTACTAACGGTTCTAGGGTTCGGGTGTGGAGGTGTACGAGGTGTAATAGGTGGTACCACTAGGTTAGTACTGGTAGGAGAGGGTTATCGTCGTGGTAGGGTGGTCTTGGAGTAAGTTGGGTTGAGTTGATCAGCTGAGATGTTGTGGTTTTGGTGATCAGGGGTGTGTAATGACGGTAAAGGGTAGTTAGGAGGTATGGAGGGGGGTAAATCCTTAATGTAGTTGGTGTTCGTGGGCGTCGTGAGGGGGTTACGCTCTGTGGTTGGTGTGGTAGTTGTGTCTTATTTCCGGGTGTAAAAGTCGTGTGTGCGTGTGTTTCGGGGTTATTCTGGGTAAGGGTGGGTCTTGGGGGGCTGGTGGTGCGAGAGTTTGTGTGAGGTGATCTTGGGTGAGATAATTGCTGTATCGTCGAGTGGGGAGGTTGGTTATAGGACGCTTGTGGAGGGGGGGAGTCAGGTGGTTTGGTCGTAATTAGAGGTTGTCAGAGGGTAGTATAGTGGTTGGTGGTGTTGAAAGTGTCTAACGTGTTCCTGAGGGGGGTTGTTGTTTATGTAGTTTAGTAAGGATTGTTTATTGGTTAGGACTGTTTACGTACGTTGAGGATTTTGTCCTTTTTCTGGTGGTGTGCGTGTGGACTTAGGTTTAGGATCGTAATGGTTATGTTAGGCGTTATGTGTGCGGAGTTAGCTGGTGCCTTTTAAGTGTTTTTTTGTATAGTCTGGATTAATTTCAAAACACTGTGGTGTTCATACAGTGATTGCATTTGAATCTGATTCTCGTTTAAGTATGTTGTGTTATGTTCTGAGACTTGGGTCGGTAGATTCTCTGTTGTCGCGGGTGTTGCTATTGGACGATATTGTGGGGTGTATAAGTGGGCGATTTACCGTTGTTGGGTGCGATGTGGAGAGTAGGATTGGGTTTATTATTTGGTTTTGATGTCGAGGTGGGTATCATGTTATTATAATATTGTTTCGATAGTAATGTAGTCTGGAGTAACGGGTGGATATGGGCGGTGTCTCGTCACGTATTGCGTGGTTAGAAAAGTTGGGCAAGCCGGAGGGGTCGGGAGATAAGATTGAGTCTTGGTCGTGAGACTGGTTAGATGGTAGTTAATAATGGTCAGAGTGTAGCTGGTATACGTAGGATACAGTTGTGGTGCATTTTTTTGGTCGATTTTGACTGACTGGTGTCGTCGCGGTGGGGTGTGTGTGTAGTTTGGTTGTTCCTAAAGGAAGGTGTATGGTTGTGTTTTTTCGGGAGCTTTTGACTCTCGTCTGATCGTTGATTGAATTTTTTGCGTTATCTATTTTGGAGTGTTGTTAGTGTGGTGAGTGTGTGTTCCTCGGGTCGCAATAAATTGTGGTGTGAGCGGAATGCGTGATGAATCCTTGGGGTCGCGTGCGGGGTTGGGTATTAATAGTATTCGAAGTGGTTTATGTTTGGCTTTGCAACTTTAGTGGTTTGGGTTTTAGCGTTGGGTAGGGGGTAGCAGGTTCGGTGTCGTATTTTATAGGTGTGTGTTAGTGTTAGTGGCGCCGTCGGATGCTTATGCGTCGAGGACGTTCGGTACTGGTAGTTGAGTTGCGGTGATAATTATGAGGGGTTGGTGTGTTTGATTGAGTTGGTAGTAGGAGGGGTCGTGGGAAGCAGAGATTTGTGAGGGGTCCTTTATGTGGCGTGGGTGGTTGGGACGGTGTGTGGTGTTTGGCGGTACGGGGCGGGTGAGAGTATGCTGAGGGTTTGTTGGTTAGGTATTTTTGCGGTAGGACAGTAGTAGGAGGTTCTGTGCTTGCTTGTTGTTTTGTTGTTTGGTACAGTGTATTTAATGATGTTTGATATGGAGGATGACGTGTGGGTTAGTTGGTATGCGCTCGTGGTCAGGGACGTGATGTACAGATGGTGGTGATGGATTTTTCGGGGACTAAGGGTGTGTATTTTTATTTTGTGTGGGTGGGGTAAGTTTTTGGGTTAATGTAAAGTTCTATTAGGTAGAACTTTCTGAGTGTTAGTGGTTTGAGGTCGTAATAGGGATGTTTTAGTTGTCTCAGATTTTTATTGTGATCATCGAGTGTGATGTTGGAGAAGGCTTTGTGGGGTTTAGGTTGTAATCGGTTGGTCTAAGGGCGGTTTATTTGTAATGAGGGGTGTTTGAAATTTGGGTTGAGGTTGTAGGGGTTGCTGGGGAGGTATAGTGGGTGTGATATAGGGAGGTGGTCGTGGGAGTAAGTTGAGGGTGGTGGTGAAATGCGGGCGGGTGGTTTTTGTAATTTTGCACGTGGGATCATAAGGGACTCGGTTGTATCGTCGAGATATTGTAAATGAGTTTATGGTAGGTGTGGGGTATATTGGGGTAATATTATATGGATTCGGTAGATGGTATCTGCTGGGGTGTATTTGTTGATGGAGGAGAGAGGTTGGTGTTGGTTAATGTATCCCCTTCATGCTTTATTACCGATAGGGTTGTTGGTATTTTTTGTCGTTCTATTCTTCGTAGTTGTTCGTTGTGCGATGGTTTTTTTTTGGAGAGTTTTATTTGTTGGGTTATAGATTATTATCGTCAATTATTATAGTTTTTTTTTATGCGTCCTTAGGTGATTTCGGGACTGACGGGGAGGGGGTCGGTCGGCGCGCATGGATACGTTTAGTTGGCTTCTAGGTTCTGTGAGGTTTGTAGGTGGTGTATAGGGGGTTAGTCCCAGGTTGGAGCTCGGTTTGGTCGGGCATTAGTTTTTGTAAAGGGTGGGTGAGTGCGTTCGGTGGATATGTGACGCGTTTTGTGATTGGGGTGTTGGGGAGTGGTGGGTAGGTGAATGGGTGGATTGGCGGTGTGTACTGGTTGGGTTTGCTCTGTGTTAGCTATTTGGGTGGTTATTTTGATTGTCTTTGAGGTCTGGTAGGTCTTGTGGGTACTTGGTGGGTGGGAGTTGTAAGGTCCGGTCTATTATATGTTCACTTTGTGTTCAGATAGGGGTTATCGTGGTGTCCGGGGGTGGTGCTGTGAGGTTGTAGTTCCGGGTGCTACTATGTTTCTGGGGAGAGCTAGGTGTGTGTCTAGGAACCGAAGTGGCGGGCTTAGTGGGTATATTGATAACTAGTAGTTTTTAGTTGAATCGTTAAACACGCCGAGTGTCGTCTGTTTGTGGGAGGGATGGAGCGTTTTGGTGAGTGGATGCTTGAGACGTGGTTGTATGCTTTGTGTTCTTTTTCTTTACTTTTTTATAATTTTTATATTTATTAATTTTTTTAATTTTATATTTTTAATAATTTTATATATAGTATTTAGTTATTATTATTTATTTTAAAGTTCCCTAATATAATTTTATATTTTTTTTATATTTTATATTTTTTTATTAATTTTTTTATTATCAAATTTTAGTTTATAGTATAACCCATTTTTTCTTATTATTTATATTAATTAGTCATTATATAGTTTTTTTATTTTTGTTTTAATTAGTTTATATTTATATTATAAAATTATTATTTATTTTTTCTTTTAGTATTTATTATTTAAATTTTGTAATTTTATTTTTTTTTTTTTTTTTTTTTTTTTTTTAATTTACTTCTTTTTATAAATGTTATTGTTAAATTTGATTTTTTATGTTCTTTATGTTGTTTTTGGTTTGAGACGATTTGATTGTTATTATTTTTTATTTAGTTTCTTATTTTTGTTTTTTTTATTTAAGGTTTTTTTATCCAATTATAGTTTTAAATGTTTAGTTTAATATTTTATGTATATGTATTTATTATTTATTATTATTATTATATTTTTTTATTTATAATCTATTAATGTTTTAGTTTTTTTTTATTATTAATTATTTAGTATTATTATTTATTTTTTTTTAATATTTTTTTAGCTATTTTTTTATTTAAAGTATTTTTATTGTTATTTATAATTTAATTAGTTTTTTTTTTTTTTAGCTTATTGTATATTTTATTTATAATTTTTCATATTTTATATTTTTATATAGTTATTTTTATTTATTATTTTTTATATTATTTTTTTCTAAATATGTTTTTATATATTTTATCTATATTTTTTATTTATTTATTTTATTTTTTTATTATTTTTTTCAAGTTCAATATTTTTATTTAGTTTTATTTACTTAAACCCCTACGATATAATCTCAGTTATTATATATTATAGTGTTAATATTATTTTTTTTATGTATATATTATATTATATTTTGTTTTTTTAATTTTTTATTATTTTTTTATTTTATTTATTTATTTACTTATTTTTTTTAATTTATATTTTTTGTACTATCAATACGTTATATAAGTACGTTAACTTTATTTTTAAATTTTTATAGTTTTTATTATTTTATTTTATAGTTTATAAATGTATTTATATTTTTATAGTTATAAATATATTTTTATAAGATTTAATTATATCTTTATTATTTTATTTTTTATTTATAATTTTTATTATATTTATATATCTTTATTAATAATTCTTATTGTTTTATTTTTTATAATAAAATATTTTTATTATATAATAAGTTTTATATTTTATTTATTTATATTAACTTATTACTAAATATTATATTTCATAATATTAATTTAATTAATTTTATATACGAATTTCTTATAATTTTATTAAATATCTATTTTTATTTATAATATTATAATTACTACACTTTATCGTATAAAATAACCTTTTAATAACATATTATTATTTATAAATTAATTTAAATATTAATATATTATATTTTTATTATACTTAAATAATAACTTCAAATAAGATATTATAATTAGTATTATTTTTTTTAAGTAGAATTATCTTTTGTTTTATTAAGCTATATATTTATTTATAGTTTTTAGAATAACTATATATCCTATTAATATAATTAATTATAAGTAATTCATCTAACTATTATATTTATTAAAATAGATAATATATAAATCTTAAATTAAAATTAAAGTAATTAGTTCATTAAATTTTAATACAATTTCTTTTTATTAATTAATAATTATTACTATACATCTTTTATTATTATTTTATATAGTTTTTATATTCTTTATATAATTTAGTATTTTAAAATTATTATAATTATATATCATTATTTATTTAATATTTATTATTTAATTTTTATATATATTTTATTTTTATCATTTATTTTATATATTTAATAATTAATTTTTATTTATAATAGATTATATTTTATAGTTCAGTTATAAAAACTCATCATAGCCAAATTTAGATTAAGCCCTAATTCAAAATATTTTCACACAAATGATAGTTTAATCATTGTGCATATTCCGGCATAAGATTAGTATGATTACGCAATCTAAATTGAACAGGCTGGTCGAAGGACTGGACAACTGCCATCACAGAGGAAAATCAGGATCACAATGCAAAACTAAATAATGCTTTCTAGATAAGAAGATATCTTACAATAGACATGTGTTAGGTATGACTTTATCCAAAAACGTCATTAAAAACGAAAGGCAATGCGGAAACTAAAAAGATAGGCCAGATACATACATGAGATTGTTATTTCGTAACTGCCATATTACAAGCTGTCAGCTACTAAAACACCACAATGTGAAAAGCTGTGCGAAATAGATTCAGGATAATGACAGAACTAAACTTCATGCTAGGTTTTGCTACCTTTCAAAAATCAGGATTTCTATGCTGCTAGCAGATTAAATGAATCGGCAGATAAGCGGAGATTCTACAGTGAGGAATCTAGATTGGTTGAGCAGTAACATTAACTGCCTTAGTTCACATTGACTTATTTGTCAAACATAGCCTGCAACCAATGGAATGAGGATTTACATTAACAACTTAGTTAACTCAAATTATATACATACACATGCACACAAACTACACAAAACAAGCAAATTAACATTTATCAATAGCAATCAACAACAGTAACTTCCTTGAGAAATGGAAATAAATCATATATAAAGGATTTATTATTCTGGCGGAGTAGGGAAGTGTTCGGAGACAATAAACATTGCGTCATATGTCACCACCAAAATGTACACGCTCGATACGCGCTCGGTACAAACGGATGGTTCTCGTCCGGTGTATCGCACGAATAATCTATCAAAATAAAGGACACAGAAGTATATATGGGTAGATACGTTATCCAGAGGTGGGAGGCGCATACCATCACCAGTACGTCATTTGTGTTTGAGATGAATACATACTGATTGATCTTTCTTGTGATTGGGTATATGATGACTTGGTACTGTCAGCCACTTATCAACAGTTTTCTTCACGATGGTCTTAAATGGCCTCTTTGCATAGATTACCCTGACGCCAGAGGGTTGAGAGCTTCCTTCGTCAAATATCTGCAAAGGGGCACTCTTGAAAAGCTCATGACTCGATTCTTTATTCTTTTTACTTTTCACTAGGGACGGACTGATTGGTCTCAAATTCTCACCACATTAGTTTCCCATCAATCAAAATGATTCTGGACTCCAATCTTTACGAGAGCTGAGGGCTCTCATTCTCAACGCCTCCAAGCATCTGCATTGTGCTACCTCCAAATCATGCGAGTAACTTCTGCCTTCAGTCAGTACTGCTCCCTCTTACGATCTTACTCCCATAATTGAGGCTTGTGCAGGTTCAATTGTGATGAACTGCTGTGTATTGATCACTGATTTCTGTTACATTCCAACAACGCATCTTCGATGTGTGGCAGATTGTTCAATGCTATCAAAATAGAGGATCATATGGATCACCAGCCATGGTTCCGAACCAACTGCGTTTTGATCGGTTGTCACTCTAATTCTGCAAAAAGATTCATCTGTGGGTTTAAATCCCAATCTTTGGCGGAAAACGTCAGCCATTCTCCTTGTATGCTGGGGTGGTTCATCCCAAATCCAATTCCGAAATGGGAACATTTATCGCACTGAGTGCAGAATGAAATCTTCTTGATCTTGGCCAGGAATGCCAGGCTTCAAGGGATGTTCACAAGATGAAGCATATGGGTTGCAAAACGTTCCGCTGGTAGGATATATAGGTAAAACCAGCATCAGAGGCTGTGGTTGGAAGTAGTTATCGGGTATCTCTTGTATAGAAGGATTATAGAGCCTGCTGTGCCAACTTGCAGGTAAATAGACAGCTGCCAAGGGGTGGTTCTTGGTTTATTAAAGGTGTTGGTTTGTGAGAAATGATGAACATTATTATGCGTGGCCATAGAAAATTTTTCTCTTGGAGGGCTTCTTAGCAAAGGCAAAACGAGCTAGTTGGGGTTGTGCGCCCTGGTTCTGTACTTGATAATCATACATTGTTCATTTGGAAAAGGTTGTGGTCGTGGGAGGGATGGCCTGGATGACATTTGAATAGGACGACGAGGGATAAAAGGCGGATGGTCGTGAACAGGAATCTCTCCTGATGGATAGGGCCCATGACATAAGGGCATGAAAGAATTTCTCAGTGTGGCATTGCACTTAGCTGGTGCATAGGGGTGGTGTTTCAGCAGAAGGTAAAAGGTGGCCTCTCAGCAATGTAAAACATATTTTGAGGATTGTTGTGGGGTTTAGATAGAATGTAAGGTTTGGTTGAAGTGCATTATTAGGAAGAAATTGTAGGCAAAGGAGGTGGCGGGAGAATTAAAAGGCATATGAGATTGTGGTAGCTGGGATTGGTAGCTAATTGGCGGCTTGCCATTTCTTTAAAATGCTGTGAGAATATGGACCATTTCAAATTTTCATAGCATTGTGCATTGGGCGCTGTCTGTGTACAGGAGGGAAATGGTTGAGGGGGCTGAAAGTATGCTCAAGATGTCAAAAGGGGTGATGAAGATTCTTCAATGGAGTGTTGATCGAGTGGTTTTGTTGGGGTAACAATTTTGCGAGTGAGTAGGATGTGGCAGTTTTTCAGGCATGTTGTTGCCCGCTGCAATCATTATCTCCAACATTCATCTGAATGTTAAGGGCTCTGAATAGAATCATTTGAGAGGACTTGTTGAACTGGTAAAGGATGCGACGGCAGAGATGCCCATGCAAGAGCTGACTCACTAGTCTTTATGTTCTGAGATATTGAAATGCAGAGGTGAGCTGAGGGTTTGAACGAAAACAGCTTATTGTGTAGGCTGTTCAAAATTAGCATGTCTACTTGTTTCGGATTCAGAGGATTCTTTTCAGATTAGTGCTCTCGCCCCTCATGGAGAGAAGGATGCTCTCAAACGCGGCGGTCCAGCTCCCTAATGCATTCATTTCTGCAGTCCTGGTTTGCCGCACCTCGGTTTCTGTTGTTCGGTGCTCAATTCTAACCTTTCATCTGATAAATCATTCAGACAGCAGTCCCATTCAGTATTCATAGGCTCCTTTGTAACATGTTTTCTCATCAATCTCTTGTCCATTAATTTGTTGTCTTTTCAGCTTGCATTTCAGGAGTACAGCATCTATCAATACGGACTATTACTCGACAAGGAATGCATCATCGGACACTATCAAGATATCGATGCTCTTAGTGGATTGATAGCGTCTTGGCATGTACGGATGTAGTCTGAAATCACGCATGGAGGAACCGACAAGATGCTCACGAAACATCTGCCACGTGAAGTTCGAACATTCTGGAAGCTGGTCTCGACAGCTTGCAGACATATTGTCATGAATGAAGGCGGGGGAGACTTGTTCTCCACTCTTTCTGGGGTGACCAGCTGAAAGGCATGATGCAAACGGATGATTATGTAACTTACCACACCTATCATTCAACTATCTCCAAATCCAAAAGTGAGTTTATAGCAACAAAAGATAAAAAATTAAGTGAGTAATAAACTAATATATATTTGAAGGCGACTATAAAATAAAATAGTTAACCTGTGCGAATGACTTCGTGTATCTCTTCTCTTAGACCTGCGGCTCATACGTTCCCTCTACCACACTGTGGTGGCTGGCTGAGCTACCGACTCTACTCCTACCTTTTTAATGTGCTTCTTACTATATAGTCACTCACTCGAGTCACTAACACTACACCTTTTCTTTTCAACGCCAAAAGTCGTCTACATCATTGTGAAGGCCTGCTTTCCATTAACTCTCTTTAGATGAAACTCCAAAGTTTCTGATCAGCCATCCATTTTTATTCTTCCACTGCATCAATATTAGGAGAAGCTGGATGTTTCTCTTCCATCGCTTTTAGACAAATTTCTTCATACTGGATCGATTATAGGATCTTGGTTTTGTCCTTAGTATCAAAGTGGCTGCCTGCTGATGATGCGTGCTGATTGTTGGAGATACTACAGTCCCTTGTGGTATCTGAAGGCAAAAGCTACACACAAGTAGTGTTGGTCTACAGATTCGATTGCAACTGCAGCAGACCATTGACCCACAATTTGAAATAAATCAGATTAGCTAGTCTTGAGCAAAACTTGAAGTGCTGTTGTAGGGGCTAGGAAGACTAATAGGGTTGAAGCTCTAATATCCACTTCTAACATTTTTCATCACCTTTCATTTGAAGCATAATCCTGACGCTGTAGGTCAACGGAAAGGTTCTTATTTAAGCGAATCATCCTAGACCGTCTCCTGAGATTCTTTGAGTCGACATTTTCAGTATTCAACAGAACCTTCATTCAATTGAAATCTTCAGTAGGGGGGGGGACTGCTTGATGCGTGTGCGTTCTGTCTTCTAGGCACTCAATCAGGCGAGCCCTCTGGACTAACATCTCTCAAAAATGCGGACTCTTTTCATTGAAATACTCTCGTTAGTTGTTGAGATAAAAAACAAAAAATAGTTTCTTTGCTCTGTAAAGAGAGCTTAAATGTCTAAAACGGAGCACATTTTACAAGTCAGATTATATGACGAAAACCAATAAATCACAAAGGTTCATAAGATAGACAGTTGGCATTAAAAGGGATACGCAAGGATAGTTGATTTGGCATAAACACTAGTAAATTCAACGTCAGTTAACACGAATTTCTTTAGCCATATCAAAACTTTTATGGGTGTATATATTGCTAGCTTGAATATATTCTTTATAGATTGAATTATTATAATTAAAAGAGAACAGAATTAGAATAAGTGAAAAATTAGAACACAATAGAGAAGTTATAGAGATAAAGGCCTAAAAATTACTAAAATAAAACTAAGCTAAATTAGATGAAACTAGGAGTCGGCATTATGTAAATAAGGGACTGAGAACACGATTTAGGGTAGTTTGGATTTGTATAATGAAGGGAAAAAATGCGACAACAGACGAGCATGAAAAATAACATTAGAGTTTATGACAATGAAAGTGGTAGGCTATTAATACAAGGATATCTCTTAAGAAAATGTTTTTTATTGGAAGGATTTAAAAAGACATGTTGGTAAGTGGTAGATAAATTCATAAAACATTCATAGTGGGTTATACGTTCTGGTGTGCGACTAATGAAAGTTGATAGGGGCCTTATTTGTTTTGACTAGCTTATATTTTATAATTGCTAATATCTTATTTAAGGAAAGAGTAGCGTATTTCATCACTTATAAGAAATGTATGATAAAACTCACAGATTGATAATTTTATAAGAAAAACTATCCTTTTACAACTGAATTAAAATATAAATTTATTTCTATTGAAGATTATGTATCCACATCATATTAATTGTGGAGCTTCTGTGCAAATATGAAAGGATGAAATATAAAAAATAAAATAAAATATTTATTTCTGGATTAGATGGGGATTTACAAAAATGATAGTTAATTATTCTTTAGAATAAGATTTCAGATCTCAAATTTGGGTTATTCATGACGAAGCTAATCGTTATATGAGAAAAATAACGAGTGACGTGATATAACAAAATGTTGAAAAGTATAACAGTTTGAAACTTAATAAGAAAAAGCTTCCAAACAACAAACCTAATTGCATGTGAATCACATATGTGCCTAGAAAAAAGATAAAAAAAAATAAAAAGCTTTGTAATTATAAATTTGTTTTAGATGTAAAAGCTCAAAAAATCGTGGTAATATATAATTGGCATGTAGAGAGTGGGTCTAAAAGTAATTGCGATGCAAAAATTTAGCTTTAGTGATTTACTTATAATATATTAGATATTGAAGATTGGAAAGATGCTATGTATAAATTTGTCAAGCAATATCTATAAGATAATTAAAGTCTAGTTATAAAAAGAAGATAGTAAAAAAAAAGGATATTCAACAAAGGTTGTGAGATCACACATTAATGTTTTTTCAATGAAGATTGTGAGATTATGAATGACTTTAGTGACCTCAGCACCTTAAATAAAAATAGAGATTTTTATTTTTATCGTCTGTATTAATAAATCAAAGTGGACGAATTGAAGATGATGACGTGTGAAAAGTTGTGGGCCTTGATGATATTCCAATAAAGATGAGCAAATGCTCAGGAATCATGGCACATTCTAGGCTTACTAAACTTTATTAATATTCTTTGACGACTGAAAAAGAAGCCAATTGAGTGGAGTGAACCGTTAATTCCTATGTTAAGAATAAGGTAAACTTGTAAGAGTGTGCAAATTTATAGAGGAATTAAAGTGTGTGACCTACATTAAAATTGTGGGAGTGAGTTAAGTAATTAGGCTTAGGTTGACGATGTGATACTAAGTTGCAAAATGAAAATGGATAATGTTAGGTAGTCTACTATGGAAGATTACATTGTTTGAGTAATTTGACGGATAAGTCAAGTATTATATATGTATTGAATGATGTCTTTTTCATATCCTATGATTTCACCTTCAACTAATGATAGTCGATCTTAAATCTATCTTATAGATTATAAATGATTCGTTCAATTAATCAAACAAGTCATCGATTCTTGGTAATGAAATTTATTCTTAAGTATCACATTGTTCAACTCTCTATAATCTATACACATGCATTGTACAATCCTTCTTTTTCATAAATAATATACGTGCAACCCTATGGAAATATATTAGGTTTGATGAAACCAGCTCTTGCAGTTAAACTTTCAAGTCTTGTAACTCTTGCAGTGCCATCTTATAAGAAATTGTAGTTATAGGAGACGCATTAGGTAATACCTCAATACAAAACTTCATTTTTGATCAAATGATAAATTCGCTAATTCCTTATGAAACACATCAAAACATTCATTTATTACAGAACCACTTTCAAAGGGAGTAAAGAATTATTCTTGACCTTCACAGGTGTAAGATATATAGTACTTTCTTTCCTCCATAACTTATCAATTTGTAGGTTTATTGATAATATTACCCTCTCACACTCCCATCACACGTTGAATACATTGATAGCTTCCAATTGAGTTAAGCTTTATATCTTGGCTAGCATTGGAACAATAGCAATTAAAGTAATTGACACCTCTTAACTCTTTCAAGCTACCTTCCAATAACTTTCCTATACTTCAACTTAAATTCTCGCTAAAAGCTCAACGTAGGTTATCCTCTTACTCTATGTTTGCATGGACCCTCACTTTTTTCTTCGAGTCCCCCATGATCCTTAGCTATAACCTCAAACCTCCCGATTTTTCTCTACTACTATGACCTTATATCTCTCCTCTAGTCCCCTCTACGGGCAATCTATTACTTTATATCACTCTATCATATATATATTATAATATTATTATATTGAACCACTACAAACATATATTGTTAAACCCTTTTCAGAGTATTTCAATTCAAATTAGCTCCTCTTTTCACTGAAGCTGTCTTGGATATCTGTCCATCAACTATCTTTCTACTCACATCTCATATCTATTGGGACACTAATAGGCATTCTATTCCCTCTCCACCAACTATGTGAAATCTCTGATCCTCCATAAAAATAATGGACGTCTCAACTTATTTTTTTATCTCTAATAGAAAATGATTAACACTTCTCCTTAACAATACTAACTAACTATGGGGCATATATAGTCAAAGCAGTGAACTCAACCTCATAGTGTATAATATTTTGCTTCCCTCCATCAGCCTAATGAAAGGCTTCTTCATCTGATGCATAATGAAAGAACAAATAGATTGCTCTCTAAAAATATTTATAAACTCTTTCCAAGTAATAAGGGAGATCAATCTACCCCAAAGTTTCTCCCTATAATGACCTATCCACCAAAGCTCGACTTTTAGGCATTACATCCCACCAAATATATTTTTTACACTCCATAGTTAATCCTCTATTATTTGGGGATCTAATATGGTGATCACTCCTACCATTTGTCCAAGAGCTCTTATAAGGATGATAAGTGTGAATCTAGTTCAGAAGAACAAAGGTAATTGAACAAAAAAAGAAAAAAAAACAATGGTAATTGAAACTAAAGAGAAAATGCAAGTATCAAATATGACTATCCATCTAAATTTTAGTAAATTTCTTAATTTTAATAGATTTATAATGCATATTTAATCCATCAAAATAGAAAACACATAAAATAAGCAAATATTATAATAAATAACTTTCATGCACCTAATGTACTATGCAAAAAGATTTGTCATGAACTTCATGATATGAGATTTCATGAATTTAAAGTGATAATTTTTTATTTTAACTCAAAAATTTTAATATTTGAAAATATGAATAAATTATTTTATGTTTTACATAAGAGCTTCTATTAGCTGCCCTTATAAGCAACCACCCACATAATAGACACCAAAGCATGATCTAAATCACAAGAACAATTACAATACATTAAGACTAAATGGAAAACCTGAATATTGAATATGATAGCCATTACAAACTCTAATAGACTTCTTAATTTAAATGCATATTATGCAAAATTTATCCATTAAAATAGATCACACATAAATCTACTATTATAACCCCCCCCCCCCCCCCCCCCCCCAAAAAAAAAAAAAATAAATAAATAATATATATGGGAGCTATAAATATGCAGCCACCAAAGGCAAACAAACCAACAATAGATCAACAGTAGATATCAATGAATCCATATAAGTATGAGTACTTCATAATCAAAATGCTAATTATCTCACATTATGTGAAGTTGATGAATATTAATACTATATAGGATGAATATATGTGCCACAAAAACCAAAAAAATCCAGAACTCTATAGGTGAGGGGTCTTCAAGCAGTGGCGGAGCCAGAAATTTTATTCAGGGGGGGCCTAAATTAAACACTACAGGAAAATCACCCATTACTGACAGAATTTTCCGGCGATTTTCGGACAGTTTATTTTCCGGCGGTCAATTTTATGACGGTTTATCATCTCATCTTGAATGTCAAAATACATTAAAATAGTTCTGTTCGTCTTATTAATTTCTGGAGCTAAGAGGAGTTGTATGATCAAAATTAAGAATGCAAATAATATGGCGAGAGAGGAGCGAAAAAGAAAAGGAAAGCTATGCTCAAGATTGTGAGTTGCAAGAGATGAGCATAGGGGAAAACGAAGCAATCAGTTTGTGTCGAGGGAAAGCAAGCCATTTGGAAGCAGTCTCTGTTTGGGCTTGTGATATGATACTGTTGCCAGAGTGAAAATTTTTATAAAAAAATTATTGTGAAAATTCGTAAGAAAACTATTCCAAACAAAACTTAAGGCATATTCTTGCATGTTAAATTATGGAATTGTTAGGTCTTATTATTTAAAACATAATGCTAATTTTTTTTTATGTAAATTAATCCTCCACATTTAAATTTTCTTTAAAATGAGTGCAAACAAAAAAAAATTCAATTAAAATGTATATTACACATATCTTAAAATAAATACAGTACTTTTAAGATTCATTTTGACAAAAAAAATTTGATCAATAAATTCGATAAATATTTTTTTATGAATATACTATATGTAATAAAAATGGTGACTAAATAATTATACCTAAATATATTCCTTTTCTAAAAAAAATTGCTTTATCTTGTCACATACTCACATGCAGCCATAAAAAAATAAATAAATAAAATTAGGGGGGGGCCCCCCCCCCCCCCCCCCCCCCCCGACTTCAAGTAAATCATCTCAAGTCAGATTTTAAAATGTAGACTTGAGCAAAAAAGAGAAAAAATAATTGGAGAATTTCTCTCAATATATAATCTGTGATATAAATCTTCATAAACCTCCTGTATTCGACATATATAAGAGATGAGATGCAATAAATGGAGAGGAACCAGGTTACAGTTACGACTGAGAATTTGCAATATTATCTAACTGCTAAAATACAAGGATCGATTAGTACATCAATGGATGAACAAACAACACACAACAGTAAAAGGAGATGGGTGGAAAGAGAGCAAGGAGAGGAAGGAAATGAGAAGAGGGCACGAATGAAAGACAGAGAGAAGTAAAACCTCTACAGTTGAAGCGGATAATAACATTATAGATTTGCTAAATGGGCAGAATTAAATCAAGTTGAATGTCTCACAACAGAAGTTTTGTAAGTTCACAAATTCCATTTTGAACCATTCGGTTTGAACAAGTTTGGCCGGGTAACAATTATCATATAAATAAGTAGCTGGGCTCGAAACAAAGACCTTGACTTGTTAACTATCCTGAATCATTATCTTAATTATAAACATTTGATCAAGTCATAACCACACATGAAACTAGATATCATGACCTTGCCTGGGAATCGCATGTAGAAGAAGACCGTTTTCAATCTGAAGAGTTAACATGGTCCTGTACTTGACTAACCTGTTCTCATCACTTAGCTTAAACTTGAAGAAATGCAGCAGCGTCACCGCGAAGATCTTCATCTGCCTATAAGCCATATCCTTACCAAGACAGATCCGAGGACCGCCCTGCAATTCCAGCAGTAAGATCACACAAGTGTTATTTAAATATCTATTACTCAGTTATGATGGTTTGATAGCCTTATTTTGATTAATAATGGATTACGAGGATGTCAAATTTATCAAACTTGGTGACCTGGAATGCAGTAAATTTGTACGGGCTCTCGTGAACAAAACCCACGCCATCTTTAAGCCACCTTTCTGGAAGAAAAACTTCAGCATCATCACCCCATATAGATCTCATTCTTCCCATTGCATAAGGCATGTAGGCCACCATATCCCCCTTCCTTACATCATGACCATCTGGTAGAGTATCATCTGAGAAACAAATCTTGGGGTCCTGCTCCAGAAAATAGAAAAACAAAAGTTTTTGTTTATATTTGTAGGTAAGTCCATATAATGTGCCTCCTTTATGACTAGGACAAAAGTTTGTTAATTGAAATATAAGTAGAAAAGCTTTCATACATTTTGTGAACAATGACACTGCTAGAACGTTATTATTTATCTTTTGTTGTACAAAAGCAACATACTCTTAGTGATGAGGGATCACGTTACTTCGGGTACACCTGGAGGACATCATACCTGCGGGTGCACCTTTGCCGTTAACCGGCTCAGTAGTTGTTTGCTTTCCACTACCTTTTATTACCTTTTATGTTATTTCTAGCTTATTATCCACTTTTATTAGCTTTGTCCTTTTCTAGTAGGTGAGTACAGAAGCTGTTATATGGGCAATAGTGAAGAAGATGAAGGCAGAATAGAATATACTCCTTTGGTTTAATCCATTCCTGTGTTACTGAGCTACTGTTTTATCGTTGCATTGTTCTTCTAACATTCCTCTGCAGATTACCTACATCAGTTTTGGTATCAGAGCCCGGTGCTTTGAGGAATGACGGAAAACAATCGGCGGGGGGCTGGCGACGCCGATCGCAGCCTTGAGGCATTGTGGAACGCGCAGGAAAGCGTCGACAGACGGATCGACGAGGTGAGTTCCGATTTGTTTCGGCTAACTGTTGAAATGCGTAGGGAATTTCAAGCCCTCCGGAATGAGCTGAGGGGCATCCGTCCCAATCGTGGAGATCATCCGTTAGATGGTCGGCGCGTTCGTGATCGTGAACGGGGGCGGAGGCGAACTCAGGCTAATTCGGAAGTTACAGATTCCGATGAAGATGATTTCGGAGCACCTAATGCCATAGTATCGTCTGATACTGAAGGCGATATTGAACCAGCACCAGTTGTTCGCCGGCGAGGGGGTGATCGTTACGGGCGACCTCAAAATGACTTCAAAGTAAAGCTGGATATACCGTTCTTTGACGGTCGATTGCACATTGAAGACTATTTGGATTGGGAGCGATCAGTGGAAACTTTTTTTGAATACATGGAGATCGAGCCGGAGAAGCAAGTGAAATACGTTGCTTGTCGATTGAAGGGGGGCGCAAGCGCGTGGTGGCTGCAACTCTTGCAATCCCGCCGGAAAGAAGGTCGGGGTCCAGTTCGTAATTGGAGTCGAATGAAGCAATTACTCCGCGCTCACTTCTTACCTACAGATTATGAACAGATGTTGTATCTACGATACCAACATTGCGTTCAAGGCTCTCGAACGGTGAATGACTACAAAGAGGAGTTTTATCGTCTTAGTGCTCGAAATAATCTAAATGAGAACACTAACCAGATGGTTGCCCGCTACATTGGCGGACTCAAGGATGCTATACAGGACAAGCTGGAACTCAACTCGATTTGGTCTCTATCACAAGCAGTAAATTTTGCGTTGAAGGCCAAGATTCAGCTCGCTAGGGGATATAAGCAGCATACTACTAGGCAACCATACAGCGAGTATCATGCTGATCAAACTAAGACTTCGACAGCCAGTGGCAGAGCACCTGCAGCCGTGACGACCCCAACTTCTGTTACTTCTTTGCAGAATACACAGCCTGGGTTATCACTTATCAGCTGGTCCCAGTACCGATCCTAAGTTACAGCAAAAGTTAAAAGCACCAATGCGGGACAACCCGTATAGCAGGCCAACAACGGTTAAGTGTTTCCGATGTTTTCAAGTCGGGCATAAGTCAAATGAATGTCCAAGCAGACCTCAATTGCAACTCACTAATGCCGACGATGAAGATGTACAAGGAGAACAGGAAGAGCAGGAACCTGAGTTGGAAGAAGTATCACCTGATGTCGGAGAACCGCTGATTTGTGTTCTACAGAAAGTGTTGCTCGCTCCTCGGCAACGTACAATATCACAGCGGCATGCCATTTTCAAAACTCGTTGCACTATTGGGGGAAAGGTTTGTGACCTCATGATTGATAGTGGATGTATTGAAAACATCGTGGCTCGTTCAGTTGTGCAAGCTTTGCAACTTAAAACCACCAAGAATTCAAATCCCTATAAAATCGGATGGGTTAAAAAGGGAATGGAGATTATGGTCACTGACATGTGCCGGGTCACATTCTCAATTGGCAAACACTACGTTGGTGAGGTGTTATGTGATATTCTAGATATGGATGTGTGCCATGTCATTCTGGGTCGACCATGGCAATACGATGTTGGGGCCCTTTACGATGGTAGATCTAATGCTTATTCATTTGATTGGAAAGGAAAACGGCTCAAACTCCTACCTTACCCTGTTGAGAAGGCTGATCCAGTTAAACACAAACCTGCTGTTATGCAATTGGTAACAGGTCCTGCACTTGTACAATTGGGGAAGGAGAGCTCACTAATGTTGGCTTTAGTCATTAAGGATCAAGGGCCCAAGTGCTGCCAAATGATGCCGGAGGCTGTACAAAAACTGTTGCAGAAGTATAAAGATATCGAACCGGTGGAGCTCCCAGCTTCTCTACCACCACTTCGTATCTTACAGCACCAGATTGACCTGATTCCGGGCGCTTCGTTGCCTAGTTTACCGCATCACAGGCTAAGTCCAAAAGACCACGCAACACTGCAGCAACTGGTAGATGATCTACTTGAAAAAAAATTAATACAACCGAGCCTAAGTCCTTGTGCAGTTCCCGCCTTGTTGGTGCCAAAAAAAAAAACGGGTCCTGGCGTATGTGTATGGACAGCAGGGCAATTAACAAGATCACGATTAAGTTCTGATTTCCCATTCCTCGCCTAGACGAGCTGCTTGAAAAGCTCTGCGGATCCACCATTTTTTCAAAACTTGACTTACGCAGTGGCTATCACCAGATTCGCATAAGACCAGGCGATGAATGGAAGACTGCTTTCAAGACTAAACAAGGCCTGTATGAGTGGAAAGTCATGCCTTTCGGGCTGTGTAATGCGCCTTCGACTTTTATGAGATTGATGAACGAAGTGCTAAAGCCGTTCCTCAACAAATTTTGTGTCGTATACTTCGATGACATCTTGGTGTTCAGCCCGTCACTTGACCAACACATAGTGCAGTTGGAACAAATCTTTGAAGTGTTGCGAACCAATAAGCTATATCTGAATTTGGAAAAATGTGAATTTGCTACCACTGCTGTTTATTTCCTGGGATTCATTGTATCCGCAGAGGGGGTTGCTGCTGACCCGCAGAAAATCAAGGCCATTTCCGAGTGGCCGGTACCTAAATCATTTTTCGACGTGCGAAGTTTTCATGGTTTAGCGAACTTTTATCGACGTTTTATCAAAGGTTTCAGCATGATTGCAGCACCCTTAACCGACTGTCTGAAAGCGAAGCAGTTTACTTGGTCTGCCGAACACCAAGCCAGTTTTGAAGCTGTTAAAACAGCCCTGTCTACAGCACCTATCCTCACATTACCAAACTTTGAAATTCCGTTTACAATTGAGACGGATGCATCCCTTACGGGAATTGGCGCTGTATTAATGCAACTCAATAAACCCATTGAGTACTTCAATGAAAAGCTATGTCCAGCCCGGCAAAAATGGAGCGTTTACGAGCAAGAGTTATATGCAGTCGTCCGAGCTCTCAAGCAGTGGGAACACTATTTGTTACACGCTGATTTTGTTCTCCATAGTGACCATAAGGCTCTGCAGTTCATCAATAATCAGAAGACGCTCAATCGAATGCATGCTAGTGTTGACCTCATTTTTGTATGAGGTCACTTGGACCAATTCTGACCATAGATTAATTTCCAAATCATCAAATTCTAGGCTCTAAGATCCTTCTAGACTTCAGACCTTAGGTTCTATTCTAGACCTTAAGACCCTGCTAGGAGTCAGACTTTAGGATCTACCTAGATCATAAGTCAATCCAGACATATAGTCAATCAAATCCAAAACCCAATCCAAATCCAAAATTTCAAACCAAAATCCAATGCTAAAAGGCCAAGTCCTAAAGGCCTTTTTCAGCAAATTTTCAAATATTTCAAAACCTAATCAAATGACCTCCGATTCAGAGTCCATCTGTTTCATACTGATGGGACATGTCTCTGGAGGCAACCCTCCAAATTTGAGCCCATTCTGAGGTCTCTAACCCCAGAAACTTAATTAAAATCCATAGGCTGTAAAACCTTCAAATATTTACAGCCCATGCCACTGGACCTATCGCTATGAAGTTTTTGACCTTAGAGCCTTCACCAAATTCTCTAGTCACTTCCAGACCCTTAATATTGATATGTTGAGTGATAAACTGGAATTTTTTGGACTCATCTCAGCCCCTAGTGGCCATGAGCCCAAAATGACCAAAATACCCCCATGGGGCTCAAATAGCGTTTTCCAACCAAATGAACTCCGAATTGAATGCGATCACTTGCAACAAGTTTCAAATGTCATTTCAAATGTTCTGAACCTATTCCCAACCCCTGGGTCAACCTGGTTGACCAAGTCAACAGGTTTGACCCAACAAGCCCTTTAAGGGTCCAAATAGGTGTTTTTGACCTAAATGACCTATTTAAGCTATGGAACCACTTCCATTGATTTTAAAAAGTTTTTTTTAAACTTGTTGAGCCCGATCTCGGACCCTGAGCCTAGCTGGTTGACCAAGTCAACCAATTTTGGCTTAAGGGCCCATTAAGGGCCCATTAAGCCCTTTTGACTCAATTGGCCCATTTAAACCTTGGGCAAATCCTATCCAAGGTATTTTAATTAATCCCTCAAGTGGCCCTAGCTGCCACATCACCTATTGTTGACCAGTTGACTGGTCAACATGGTCAACAAGGCTTTTTAAGGGGTTTAAATCCCCATTTGGTTTGATCCAAGCTAGCCCAATCCCTACCAAACCACTCTAGACCCTCTTTGAGACCCTTCCATGCCACATCAGCTGTCTACTTGGCCATTGACTGGTCAAATCAGTCAACAAAGGGTCAAAGAGCCTTTAAATAATTTAAATCCTTGATGGCATGGCACCCATTTAAATTATTTTCAAACCCTAGCTGTGTGAAGTGATTCTAGAACATTCTTAGGGCTTTTCCTAACCCTTGGATCCAGATCTAACGGTTCTCATTCATTTCCATGAGAACTAAAGGCCAAAATAGGCTTTCCACCTAGGATGTACCCTTGTCCTTGATTCCTCCTGCTCCCACCAACTCCCTGGACAGATGTCGTTCATCTGGAAGCTCATCCAGTAGATCCCAGCCCTCCATTCAACCTGGAAGGGATTGAATAGGGCAAAAAGGCTCAAGTGAGCCTCATTCCAACCCTAGCCTTCTCTCACCTTTCTAGAGCTCCTCCAGCTTGAATCCCTGTTCCATTGAGCTCCTCAGACATCTCCCAACATTTCCCCACTAAAATCCGGCCGGTCAAAACGGTGGCCGACGATCTTCCGGCGAGCCCAATACCAAATCCATCCAAGGATCATTCCAGGCGATCCGTGGAGCGTCGGAGCGTGGGTTCAACTAGGAACTTAATCGTGGACAGTCTACAAGCTCAACCATTCCTTTAACGGTTCAATCCGTCCAAAAATCAAGGTGAAAATCAAAACCCTAGAGCTAGATACACTAGTCTAAATAAATTTTTGTTAAGCTCGTTTTGAGTAAAATAAATATATCCCCATAATTTCTGTTCATATCCTAAATCTATATTTAAAATTTCATCGATTTTCATCAACTGAATCAAACGAACGACCTCAAAAACGGATTATAGGGCTCGGTTCGCTGCTGTTTGAACTGGGCGCTATTTGAACCGTTGATCTTTTGATCGACGGATTTGATCGCGCCATTCCGCGGATTTCTATGCCCGCACGGTCTCAGCTGTATTTCGGATCTCGGTTTGACGCGATCCTAACCGTCCATGCCAAACAGCGGCTGATCCGACGACAGTGCGTGTTTGCTGACTGGTTTAAGTAGAAAGCGTGTGGGGCCCGCCGTTATTTTGATCAAACGGCAATCATTACGCCGTTATTTGATCATTTCCAATCATTGGCTTATTCCAACCAGACTAATCGGTGAGCGCCACGTGGCATCCGACGCAGGGTTTATTTAAAATGATTTAAAATTTATTTTAAATCATTTTAAATTCAAAAAAAAAATGCTTAAAAAAAAATAAAATTATTATTTTAAGTATTAAAGAAATATATCTTATATAATAAAATTATTACAGAGTTAATTATTTTATTTTAAAGTTAATGTTAATTCAAAATATTACTTTTATTTTAAGTTATTTGAATATTAAATATTAAGTATTTCAAAATTAATATTCATTTGAATATAATTAAATATTTTTAAGATATTTAGATATTATATTTTAAATTTTAAAATATTTTCAAATTTCAGAAACCAATTAAGGTTAAATTTAATTTAATTTAGATATTATTTTAAATTCATTTATTTGTTTTAAAACTTTAAAAATTCAAAACAAATTCATTTTAAATCATTAAAATTCAAATAATATATCAAAATTCTCAAAAAATTAAGAACTTTAATTTAAAAATATTTTCAATGTTTAAAACTCAATCTATTCTGATTTACTTTAATTATATTAAATATCTCATTATTTAATTATTATTTAATTAAATATTATATTAGTTATTTTAAAATTGAAGAATTTACTTTCAAATTTCAAAAAAAACCTGTAGACCTCTCAAGTACTTAAAATTTTATTTTAACAATATTTTTAAATTATTCTATTTTAAAACTTATATCTTTATGTATAGATCTCTATAGATAAATATATATTTTGAAAATTATTTTAAAATTATATTTATTTAAATCCTTGAATATTGAGAGGTCCTTTGAAATTTTAAACATAGATCAAGCTTATGTGAATAGAAATTATGGGAGATGATTAGTGGGTAATTATTTTTAATTATCCATTAATCAATTTAATACTCATGTTAATTATTCCTAACTTTGTATGTTTAGGTTGTACACACACCACCTAGCCTAGGTTCTCCTAGATTTAAGGACTTGTTTGATTGTATGTGTTTCATTCATGCTTGTTCAAGGGTTAGAGAAGATTTGATTTGAACCTATTCAAACTTAGTGTCATTAAGGACAATAATTAAGGACTTGTTTAGAGAACTTAGAATATTTTCAATAATTAGGATTCATCTCCTTTTGAGTTGAAATTTGAACCACTTAAACTTAGTGATACTTACTGCCTTAGAAAATATTTTCACTGGTTTTAGAGATCATTAAGTCCCTTAATTGAATTTCCTAAGTTTAAGCCTTAATTAAGCTATTAAAACTTCCAGAAAATGTAATAAATCCATTTTAAACCCTAAAAATATGTATAAACCCTCTAACTGACCAGAATTCAATCCTTAACTCATGAAAATTGAAATCCTCTTGATTTGACAGCAAATTAAACCTTAATCTAATTTTAAGTGAAAATCAATATTTTATTAATATAATTAATTAATAATTATTAAAAACTCCAAAAAACTTTCCAAACACTTGGGAATCTCTCCTTAGGTCATTCTTGACCTTTGGAGCTGATTTCAAGGAGTTGGGACCTCATTTGGAGTAAAATCACAAAAAGGGGCCTTTAATTAAGGATTTTCAATAATTCAATAAATACCTAAACTTCAAACCTTCATAACTAATTCAAGAAAAATCCAAATTACCCAAACTCACTTGCATTCAACTCACAATAACTCCTAGTATTTATCAAAAATAACAAATTCCAGAAATCTGTAATATTTCAAAAAGTCAACAAATTGGTCAAACCGTAGTTAAAATCTAGTTCAAAACTTCAAACCTTTGTAATAAAATGCAGAAAAATCCAATTTCAACGTACTTACCTTCTAACTGATCGTAGTAAGGTCTAGTATTTTAATAAAATGCAAACTTTCCAGAAAACACTTTTAATCAAAAAGTCAACTTTTGACCCTTTAATTAAATGATTAAAATATTCAAAAATTCATAAAAAGTTGAGAATTGTTCTAAAACTCCAGAAATGATTAATCAACCCTTAAATTCAGTAATCAACCAATTTTGATTAAAATTCATTAACCTTCAAACTTTAATCAAATCAAATCACTTAATTATATCGGGTACCACTGGGTAACCCAGGCCTACGAGGCTATTAACTTAGCCCCAAGGAAGGTGAAATAAACTTCACGGCCTCGGTGTGAAACAAAGGTGGTATTCAACAAATAACTAAGAATTAATTTTAAAATTAATTTCAAGCCATTAATATTTAAATTCAAATTTAAATCCCTTAAGCCTTTCAACCAATCGAACATTAAGCAACTTTAATCTAATGATCCTATTTAGGACATATCAAAACCACACGACCTACCTCACACACTGTAGATGGTTTGCTAGGACAACCAACTCTAGTTTTAGGCTAGGCCGGTGTTTACTTTTCAGCTGTGTGCCGGGATTTTCGAGCTTTTTCTGCATGCTGTTTGCTAGTGTAGAATTGTTGTGTGTTTACTTACTTCCTGTATTCTGTGGTTTGATTGTGCGTTAAATTTACCCCTAGGTTAGGGACGAATTATACTTGTGCAATCTTATGCAGGTGGCCATGCTCAAACAAGGAGCTGAAATTAAAGGGGGCAATTAAATAAGAAATATATATATAAACTCTTTGCACAGGTGCTTTAGAAGACGCTTAAGACCCCCTTTAAATAATAAGAGCATGGCCAAGTGTGGCTAAAAATTTTGTATTTCAATTTTCATATTATAACTGCTTGGGATGAAATATATAATTGTTGATTATTAGGATAACATTGCAGGATCGAGTCTAGATTCTTATTTTTAATTCAAATGTAAATTCAATTGAATAAGGTTGTATTTATTTAAAATGACTTGAATTTGGGATATTTTATCCAATTTGAATTCCAAAGAGGTGAAGACATCCCTAAAGGGGAGAGTCTTCTTCCATTTGGAAGTCAAATTAGGATATCTTTCAAATATTCAAAGAGGAAAGGGAACACCCCGATCAAGGGGGAGTTTCTTTCCATTTGGATATCCTGAACCGACGAATCGAGATGTTCGTGAGAAGATGAAGGACTGAACAACGAGAAGAATCCCAAATTTCAAATTCATTTAATTTAGGATTAGAAATCCGGGTTGTAGTCAGTGGTGCCCGGCCACTTTACTTTCTTGCAATTCTGTGATGTAATAATAAGTGGCACTTGCCATATGGACATTCAATTTGATATATTTAATGTAGTTAATTTATTTAATTGATTGTGCATTAGAATTCCTGCCTTTTCTAGTCTTTTTATATGCATGTCGTCTTTGATTTAGTCTGGAATACGAATTTAGGCTCTTAGGGGTCTGTCAAAAAAAATTCTTCTATTTTAATTAAATAAAAATTTTAAGATAAGATAGAAACTCTAAACGGTCCTAAGAAGTAAGCTCGGACTCGCCGAGGGTTTTTCATGCATACATATTATACTTTCTCAACCTTGTTAGGCATCTCCCCGCCTGCGGGTTCTGGCAGGCCACCTGACCTATGAGGGTGCCGATCTGTCAAGGGGATGTTATGCAATCTCTAGGATAAAACCTATTTTCTAAGCCAAAATTTTTTAAACTGCTACATATAAATTTTGCATTCAATCGAGTCAATTAGCATGCATCGCATTAGTAACAAATTAAGAAGAGTCTAAAATTTAATTGCATTATTTAGACATAATACCCAACATAAGTCTAAGGGGTCAATTAAGGATTTGCTCTAGATGTCGACCCCATTTCTTTATACTTTTCTAATTAATGTCCCTACCACTCTATAAAAGACCGGACTCATATTTTAAAATCGTTTAGGTGATTTAGCTGGCTCCCCAATCCAGGCCGGGGTAAGACCAGATCCGCATTGCACTAGCTAGGTTCGGGGCATTTACTTTTAGTGCCCAATTTAGACTTAGGTTCTGAGGCTGGCTCGAGCCATAAGACCTCAAATTTCGGGAATCGAATCCCAAATTTCTAATAAAATTGACTACTCAAACTAGAAAAATTTCTCTCAATCGAATATAAGCCCAACACTTAGGATAGATTGGGATGTTTCTGAAGTAATTCAGAATCTCAAAACATCCCCTACTTCTCTTCCTTTGATTTCAAAAATAAGTGTTCAATCTTGAACTAATCCCTATTGAAAATCCCTACCATTTCTCTCCTTTGATATCAAGCCTTGAAATTCTTAAATAAAAATCCTACCGCTATTTTAATCGAGAGTTTTCGTAGGAAATTCCGATTTCCTACGATGTAATTAACTACGAGGGCTTGCGCTCGTAGGAGATTTAGAAACCCAGAACTTATTTTCAAAAATCAATTTTTCAAAACTTTTATTAATTATCTTTGGGAAAATCTAAATTTCAACGATCGTTATCTCCATTTTCGAACGATCAATAGCGATTGATAACTTCTTTCCTCGGAGAGATATATCAATTTCTATTGTGATTTTGATTATGAAACTAACGGTCTCTCGTTCAAATTATTGTAGTTGAATAATTGAGTGAACATAATTTTGATCTTCCGAGATCATATGTTGTCTCCCCTGAGTTCGACTACGATAACTTGGATAACCTTAAAGCTTTGAAATTCAGACCAATTAGTGAATGATATTCTCTCTATTTGAGATAATATATCGTTCCTAATGTTGTGTTTTATTTCAAAGCTAAAATTTCAAAAATTAATATATTCCCAAAGAAAATTAATTCTTTTTCAAAACTATATATACATAAATATTTTTTTTTTTTTTTTAATCAAAACAGCTAGGTGGATATTATTTTTGCAACGCTTCACCTTTGTCCTCAAACATAAATCTGGTGAACAAAACCGCGTGGCCGACGCATTAAGTCGACGATCTTCTCTGCTTATGCAGTTAAGCACTGAGTTGACTGGTCTCCAGTGTTTGCAAGATCTGTATGTGACTGACAATGATTTCCAACAAATCTGGGCTGATTGTATAGCACACAAGTCATCGGGTGATTATTCAATCCGGCATGGTTTTTTATTCAAACAGAGCGCACTTTGCATCCCAGACTCATCATGGCGTCACCAGATCATTCAAGAAGTGCATTCCGGTGGATTAGCAGCTCACGTTGGTCGTGAGAAGACACTGGAGCAGATCCAGCAACGGTTTTTTTGGCCCCATTTGCGCCGCGACGTCACCAGGTTTGTGGAGCGCTGCCCCATCTGCCAGTCTTACAAGGGGGGAAACAAAACACCGGTCTGTATCTGCCTCTTCCAGTTCCAGAAACAATTTGGGAGGACCTTAGCCTCGATTTCGTTCTTGGACTTCCACGAACTAAGCGAGGTAATGATTCTATAATGGTTGTTGTTGACAGATTTTCTAAGATGGCTCATTTCATTGCTTGCAAGCGAACATTTGATGCACTTAACATTGCTCGGTTGTTTTTTACTGAGATTGTTCGTCTGCATGGATTACCGCGTAGTTTGACTTCTGACCGCGACGTTAAGTTTATTAGCCATTTTTGGCACGAGTTATGGAAGCGACTCAAGACAGATATCAATTTAAGTTCAGCTTATCACCCACAGTCCGATGGCCAGACTGAAGTGGTAAATCGGACGCTAGGCAATATGTTGCGATGTTTGGTGCAAGAACATCCGAAAATGTGGGATGACCTGTTATCTCAGGCGGAATTCGCTTATAATAGTATGCCCAATCGTTCAACAGGTACGTCGCCATTCCACATTGTTTATACTAAAGTGCCTAATCATACCGTGGATATCGCTATTTTGCCAAAATGCAACAACAAACAAGCAGCCCAAGTTGTGGATCAATTCACTCAAATGCTTCAGGACATTCGTCAGAAATTGATTGCTTCTAATGAAGCGTATAAACTAGTTGCTGATGGCCATCGTCGCGAAAAGCTTTTCAATCCGGGTGATCTCGTTATGGTCTGCATTCGTCGTGATCGATCGAATTCTAGCACTCACCCAAAATTGGGCCGACAGAAATTGGGACCTTTCACTATATTGCAAAAGATCAATGATAATGCGTATATCGTTGATCTACCTCCTGATCTTGGCATTTCCTCCACCTTTAATGTTGCTGATTTGCGCCATTACTATCCAGCTGATGAAGCCCCAACGACTGTTTCTGCTGAGACAGCAGAAATTTTGATGACAGGGGAGAGCTGATGAGGGATCACGTTACTTCGGGTACACCTGGAGGACATCATACCTGCGGGTGCACCTTTGCCGTTAACCTGCTCAGTAGTTGTTTGCTTTCCACTACCTTTTATTACCTTTTATGTTATTTCTAGCTTATTATCCACTTTTATTAGCTTTGTCCTTTTCTAGTAGGTGAGTACAGAAGCTGTTATATGGGCAATAGTGAAGAAGATGAAGGCAGAATAGAATATACTCCTTTGGTTTAATCCATTCCTGTGTTACTGAGCTACTGTTTTATCGTTGCATTGTTCTTCTAACATTCCTCTGCAGATTACCTACATCACTTAGTCATACTAGAGAAGTAAAAGGATATCTCGATCTCTCCCCAGTGCAAGCTCTAAGAAGAGAGACCCTGCTTGCCAGTTTACAATGAGTGGCAAGATCTTCCCCATTACCTAAAGTCTAGGATATCTTACTCTGTTAAAAAGATGTC
This sequence comes from Dendrobium nobile, assembly GCA_022539455.1. NCBI lineage: Eukaryota > Viridiplantae > Streptophyta > Magnoliopsida > Asparagales > Orchidaceae > Dendrobium > Dendrobium nobile. The sequence continues at coordinate 177,720 of JAGYWB010000056.1, read as the reverse complement.
TAACTTGAAGATGTAATGCTTGTTGGATGCTTCCACTTTTGCTTCGAAACTGATGTCATACTTGGCTGCACCTGACGACCATTTGTCTTGCAGTCTACCCGTTAACTTGATTGCAGTTCTTCTAGTTGAGTGGAAGAAATAATTTGGTCCACTCGCCTGACAGATGGAGTATTAATCTAAAGCCCCACTGCTAGTTGTCATGTTTTTTAGTCACTTTTTTTTTTCATTTTTTGTCTGATATGTTGAAAGGAGACAAGCAGAGGCTTCCCCGATTAGGGAGAAATATCCCGACATAATTCCTGTTTATTTCTTTTAATCTTCCTTTTTTTCACTTCATAATCAATGGGCTTGTTCTGATGGACATCCATCATGTTATATTGGTGATCGTGGAAAAAACTGAGAGGAGCGACGTATCAGACATTAATAAGAAAAAGTGAGTTATTCATCACATTATTTTGCATATCAAACTTATTTTTTTCGGTTTGCATGTTGAATTTCGACTTTCTAGAGTACGTCTAGTTTTATATCTTAAATGGTATTATACTGTCGGACTCATATTGGTGATTTTTTACATGCAAAAGTAGAAATTCCTCTTTAGTTTTCTAAAAAGTAAGAAAGGAGGATTTTTTTCCATATTTATTTGACTCCAAGAAGAAAAACTTCCAGGGCACGTAAGTTTTAGTCTAGGACTATGATTCACAAATAAAACATCAGAAAACTGAATCTTGTTTTCATTATAACGAGTTATTTTCTTTTTTGTTTCATGCAATAATTTTTTTTTTAATTAGCAACAAGATTTCTGATAGAATTTCTACCAAAATTTTAAGTGGAATTTTTCTTGTTGGTGATTATTTTCTGATGCGCGTTTTACCGTCGGAAATACAACTTTTTACGGATATTTGCCGATTTCCGACAGAAAATTCCATCGTAAATCAGCCATTTTCCTATAGTATATCAACATAAAGTAAAGTAATCAGAGATTCAAAGAGGCAGCAAATTTGGAATATGATGACTTATTATGCTTAATAGGCATACATTAGGGACTTAACTATACATTTTTCTATAACTAAAATTTTCATCGCTATGTTGTAACATATTACCAGTGGTACCGCTGGATGTAGTCTCATGGTCTCAGTAATCGTCGCATGAAGATACTCCATCTTCTCAATGAGTTCATCAGTCAAACTTGCTGTAAATACATCCATAGCTATAGGTTCATCATGATGGATTAATTTAGTAACTGCATTCACCTCTCTAACCACCTTTTCTTCTATTGATGCATGCAAGCAAAGCCTATAAAAGAACCATGAGAGGGTGAGAGCTGTCGAGTCTCTGCCAGCTACTAAGAAATTTAAGGTGATGTCTCGTAAGTACTGGTATGTGATGTTTTTTGGATCTTGCTCTCTCTCAATCAAAAGCCTTGATAAAATGTCCTCTTTCTGTAACTGCAATAGCATTTAGGTCCAGGAAATCAACGCAGCTCTCAACAGCGGCATGATAAATTGAAAGATAGAAGAAGTTTCAGGAAGCTTTTCAATAAGGAATAGCAAAAATATTTTGGATTTGTTATACAGAAGAATAAAAAATATATATGAGAATATAATTTTTCTGAACTTCTAAAATAGAAAAGTGCTAAAAATACTAAAAATATTACTCAAGTTCAAAGAATAAATTTTATAAAGTAGCGATTAAGGGTCAATATTGTATAGATACAATTATTAGGCTATAATGGAGTCACTGATAGTCAAATTGAAGTGATAAAAAGAAGAATCTTATGATAGATGTATGACAAAACAGATATGATGGACTTAGAAATAACTATGGCTTCATTTGGGACAGCTTTCATACTGCTTTCTAAAACGGCTTTTTAATATAAAATTTTCTAATTCAATAAATTTTTGTACTAAAAAGCTGGTTTAGAAAACAACAAAAAAGATGTCCCAAACGAAGCTATATAAATGAACTTGAGAATAACATTTATTGAAGAAGAGATGTTAATAAATAGGATTAAAGTGGGTTGTACATAGACAAGTAAATTAAATTAAGAAATGAATAGATCAAAGATAACACGAATGGAAGCTATGAAAAAAGATTTGTATCTTGCACCTCTACAAAAATGAACAGATAATGATGATTCATACAGTCGGTCCTAAATAATTTGAATAAGGCTAATGATGAAAGATGATAGCATAGAGTGAGCGCTTAATAAAGAGCAACTGGAGCTCTTACCTGTTTAGACGACTGTGAAACTTTGTGTGTCAGAATTTTGTACACAAAGTCATCAACAACTTTAAGTCTGTTCTTTAACTCAGCTTCACAACCGAAATTTAGGAACTTCTTCATCTTCCACAATGGATCAACATAACGCCAGGATATCAAAACATTTGCCTCATCAAATGCCTCTGTAAATTTTCTCTCCTCTTCATTGGACCCAGATAGACTGTTCAGTTCAACCCCAAAGGCCACTTGGAAAATGGAATCCATACTTGACTTCATAAAAATGTCCTGCAAGCACGCTGTAAGCCACTTGCATCATCGAATCCCTCTTGCAAAATAAGATTGTAAAAACCCTATGGTAAACACTCACCTGAATATCCATTCTGGAGTTTGATCTTGCAGCCTGTGCAATCACAGAAACTAATTTAAGGGCATTGCCTCTGAAAACTATGCTACTATATTCCTTGAAGATCCGCTTAGAGAACACAAGGCTGGCCATTTTTCTCTGGTGCCACCATTTCTCACCATCTACAGCAAATATTCCATCACCCAGGAGATCCTTCAGGGTGCAGTAGTTATAGTCTCCCTGCAACATAAAATCACATTCTAACTCCCACTTGACAAGGAGGGTCACAAGATAGGCAAATTATTCGGTGCGGAGACTACACGCAAGCTTACGTTTAGATTTGCTGCGCCTTTGCTATATTTTTGCAAAAGGTAGCTAATATACAATTTTAATTGCGTATTAGCTGCCCTTTTACTGCGCTTTTTCTGAGTATTTGCATAAACGCTGAAAATACTCGATTAGTAAAATATTTGTTACATTATTACTACGCTTTTACTATATTTTTACTGTATTTTTGCAAAAGGACAGCTAATACGCAATTTTTAATTGCGTATTAGCTGCCCTTTTGTTAAAATACAGCAAAAGTACAGTAAAAGGGCAGCAAAAGCGCAGCAAATCTGAACATAAGTTTGCGTGCGGTATCCGCACAAAATAATTTGCCCACAAGATAGGTAACTCTGAGAACTATCCTTTTCTTATAAGGGCATACCAAGTGCATCACGTTTCTGCCAATGCAAAATCTAAGGAATGAATGAATATGCGCAGTCTTACCCCAAGAAAGTGGAGAGAATGTCTTCGTGATTTGAATCCATAACCATCAGTTCATAGTGAAGGAAATCAGATCACTACCAAGTCCAGCCCTCTTAAATGTTCCTATCTTGAACTAGCATCCTGATAGGATCTGCTAATTGCTTAATCCAGATGAGGCAAATCAGATCTGAACTCCATAACAACAGCTAGGTTTGGCTGGTTCAAAACTCAATTCAGTCTTGAATCTTGATGAATATGGTTTAGCTCATTAATTTTGATCTGAATCACAAAAAATCACCCACTTTTTGCAGAGTTGAATCAAATTGACATAGATTATGCGTCTTCTAACCATACATAGATTATGCATGCTTAGTTATTTAGTTTTGAGCAGACTTTATCCTTCTCACGACCAGAGCCTGAGGGGTGTGTGGAGGAAATTATTATTTAGTTTTTTTGTCAAAGCCCTCAGATTCTAGGATGACCTTTTATTATTTTGTCTTTTGTGTATAGATTGAGCATTCCACTTTATAAATCTAAATCATCAAAACCGTCTCAATTGAACACCAGTAACTTTACCCAACGACAGAAGAATATAACTTCCAAATTCCAGCAAAAAGAAAATCAATAAACAAACAGTAGAAGGAAAAAAAAAAAAGAGTAATTAGACCGTGAAAATAGATTACCTTGCCATAATTGGTGAAATTGGTCTTAAGAATGTACTCGACATTAGCAGGGTCAGCAGTATAGACTTCGCTGTGGAAGGGAGAAAGAATGCGGTAAGTCGGATTCTGGCGAGCACAGCTCGTGGAGAAGTCGTACAGCCTCCCAAAGTTGAGGAGGTGGTGGAAGACGGTGCCGGCCACGGGCGCATACATCTTCTTCCTCCTTTCCTCGCTGCTCCGACCGCTTCTTGGAAGCTTTCTCCATAACAGCACCAGCTTCAATGCCACGGCGGCGATCAGCAAAAGAGCGAAGGCAGCAACAGCTTCCGCCGCAGGAGTGCGGAGTACAGCGGTGAGCGGCACGGCCATGACTGATAAGAAGTTGAACAGCTAACTGCGAAGAAGCGAACCGGGAAGAGTCGTTGACGGAATCGGGAACGTGGTGAGGATATTTTAGAAAGAATTAAGAAAGCCGTTCCAAAAAAAAATTTAAATTTTACTATTCTCTTAAATATGTTAAAACTATTATTAAAATTTTGAATTGTAAGTTTATGATTATTAAATTTATAAACTGACACAAAGCAGATAAGTATTCAAGAGTAGTTTGATAAACTATTGTATAAGTGGGTATTAAATGAGTTTTAGCTAAAAAATTTGAAAAGAAATCTCACATGAGATTATAATTAGGAATTCATGTGTTTTTTATCCAAGTGAGATTACAAATAAGGCTAAACAACTTTGTTCATTGCCCTTATATGAAGGTCCATACTAATGGCTATGAGGCCCATGATAATGTTGAAGACACAAATAAAGTTGTAATAGAAGTTAGCAAGTCCGTGAAAAAATTTAAGCATAGAACATCGAATGAGGAGTTGGTCAATCTACAATAGCGAAAATCTTGTGAGGGTTCAGTTGGCATTTAGCAATACAAATGTAATGATTATGAGAACTCATAATTTGAAAAATTTTAGTGAGGTGCACATGAATTACTGTGAGGGACTTGCTATCGACAAGAATGTAGTCAAAATAAACAATATAGAATTTTCCCAATAAAGGTTTGTAATAGTATGTATTTTAATTCAAACAAATAAAATTCTTTAGAAGTCATTATAAGTCCAAATTACAAACTGTCTTCGTCATAATATAAATATTATGTTTTACTTATAATAATTTTTTCCGTAATTTTTAGGCATTTATGCAAATTCTTAAGAAAATGACATCTGTCGATATAAGTATAGATTTTGGGACTGTCTGAAGTCCGTTTTGCAAACCATTTAACCAAAAATTTCTAAATAAAATAAACTAATTTATGAATATTTTTTTTATAATTTTTAAAGTTCTAAAAGAAGTATATAAATTTTATATTAAAAACAATTTAAATATATAATTATATAATATTATCTATTATTTTATTATAAATATCTTAAGCCATTAAATTTAATAATTTAAATTCCTTTTCCATATTCAATCGCTTTAATAGAGATCTGTTATGGGAAAAAAGAGAGGAAAAGTGAGGAGAGAGAAAATAGAAATTAATATGTAGAAGTCATTGAGTGATTTCGTCTGTCATCTTTATTGGGAAATGTACTTATCTTGTTGTAAGGAATCATTATCCTATTTCTCATTTCAATAATTTGATATTTTTGATATTTTTTTCGATCAAATTTATATTTTTATTACTGAAAAATGAGGATAATTTTATATTAGTTAAATATTCATCTCATTATTTTTGGTATATGATAGATCTCATCAATATGAGCATTTGATTGGAACATATTGAATTTTCAATGGCTAAATTGGAAGTTATGATTATTAGAAGTAAATGCACATTAAACAAATTTGATAGATTTTCCTTCATTTTGTGATTATTGCATTTCTTATATGATATTGTCTTACATTGCATAAAAAATATATCATTTGTAAGTAAGCAAGGAATGCTAGTTGTTAATATTATAATGAATACAAATTGGCTCTTAAAATATAATAATCTACATATGAGGGTTAGCCGGCAGGCTTTTCCTTTAAATAAAAAGGTTGGTAGTGTAATTATATTTGTAGCTTGTAATTGATTGACTGAATTATTATGTTGATGGTTAGAGATTAGCGACTCTTAAATGATTATTGAAAGTCACATATAAAAGTAAATGATTAATAGAAATAAATGGAAGATAAGATGATTGATAGTTATGATAGATAACAGATGAACGAAAGAAAATATCACATTGAAGCTTGATTATCCTGTCTTGTTTTTATAATTATACTCATGAATATATTTACATGATAGTACATTAACTAATTGATAGATATAACTAAAATTATACTTGCATTAATATTGATATAACATAACATAGCATATTAGCATGACTTATTGGGTGACTTTATTAACCATAATGATTTTATTATTAATTTTTGAATTTGTTATTGCTCATATTAATTATAATTGATATTAACTAAAATTGAATATACATATTAATTCTTTTGCTTTGTATTGAAAATAGTGATAGAGTTTTGATTACAATTGGGCTTTTTAACTTATAATGTGAATTTTTATGATTTCAGGTCAAGGAAGAGGTCATGATCAGTTGGAGTGAGATTTGTAGAAATCTTCATATTTTCTTTTGATTTTGTTTATATTTTCCCATATTATTTTATAATTAGGAGATTATGATAGAATGATAATTATATTTATCTTCTAGCTATTGTATATTGATTTTAAGAATATAGTGAAATATTTTGAGGTATATGATTGTTATTAAGAAGATAAAATAAATATTTCTTCCAAATTTAATTATGGGGCATTACAAGATTTTGATACCTTGTTCATAAATCAGATAAATATCGAGGGATGATCATAAGGATTAAATTAATGCTAACATTTCCCAAAAAAAAATTTAAAGATCAAATAAAGTTTGTTTGATGTGACCAGCATGCCATAAGATTTGTCTCACTGCCTAATTACATCAAAGCTAATAATATCATAATCAAGCATCCCAAAAGACAAAACACGATCAATTTGAGCTTGCCAGCTTGACCTAACCCATACAAAATTGGACTAATGGTCATGATAATCATTTTTTTAGTGTCTTTAAAAGCCTCATCATGTAGGACAAGCTTTGGCGGTGGCGGACTTTACAGTGTCTATTCTGCTACTGCCACAACCATCAACAAAGAGGGGCATATTCAAATCGATCATTGGGGTTATGTAGTCAAGAGTATTGTGTTATAATGCTCTCTGTTGCATCAAATCATTGCTTATAATGATGTAAATCATTTGAAAAGACTCATTTAACATCTTGTAGAAACTACAATCTCCCACAATCTTTGTTCAATAGTGCGATAACATGGCCCCCTTGAACAAAAGAACAGGCCTTATAACATGGTCGGATGCTTTATCATTTACTAGCAATGCCAAATTAGAGATAGTGAACACTCTTGAATTTTTTTCATCATTATGATAATCACAACTTTATTCTACCACCATTAATGTGGAAGCAACACGAATATCGATAATGTATTATGTTAAAATTGCGATCTAGAACATTATTTGTGGTAACCTTCATCAGATCTTTGCTTGAGTCAACATTGTTAGCTCAAGATGATGATATCATTCAATCATATTTCAATCACGAGAGTTCACAATTAATCAATGAAATTCATTATCCAATAAATAAATGTATTTTTCGAATAAAAATTGAAATCCTCCACAATCTATAAATATCCACTCATTCAATTATTTAGAGAGATTTTTATAGCACTAAAAACTGCCAAGGTTATCTTCGATTTGCTATAAACTCAAGAGTTGTTGCAGTAAGATCTGTGATATAACATTTTCTTATTTTACAACCATTATCACATCATAACCTACATCACAAAAGATGTGTGTCACTATCATCACTCACAAAACTCACCTAAGAAGCAGTGATTGCACCTTATTTGTCTCTCTTAAAACGTACACTTGAACACTATCCTACGCCATCTCTAGGAATTGGTAGCCAACTTATTCTTTTGTATTGTATTGACTGTTTCTTAAATTACGAGAAAATATAATATTTTTAACTCCACCTTTTGTACTCGTTGAAATTGTTTAATTGAGAAAAATCATATATTTTTCTATTTCAAATTCTCAATTCAATAAATTTTGTGAATGTATGATGTTATTTCTTCATGTGCTTATACATTTGAATCAAAATAGACTAAGATTTTTTTAGATCTATTCTCACTCTATCGATTTGATTTTCTTCGTACAATAATAAAATACTTATTTTTTATTAAATAAATAGAGGAAAAAAAAAGATGGGAGGGAAAGTGATGAGTGAGAATAAGCTAACATAAAAAAGATATATTCTTTTCTTTGAATTTTTATAATGATTAATCTATTTATACTAAAATAATAATATTGTAAAATGTAGTCCTAAATAATATGATTAAAAGCATCATAAACTATATAAATAATATGTTCTTGCATGTGATCTATGGCCTTTTATCCTCCTAATCCGGGTTGCTTAAACCCAAAACCAAGCCTCCCGAAAACCCAGAGATTCCCGTTCCGCCGACCGGCGGCCGAGGGCCAATGAACGATCTTTCTGGTGCCGGTGTCGCCACCTCGGGTCGCTGGCTCTGCGCAACAGTCCCGGTTTCCGTCCCATTCGTGCTCGCTCCGCTTCTACTTCTGGGCACTGCGGTCTCCCTCTTCATCCTTGTAGTGGTTGGCAACGCGCTCTTCCTCGCTGCGCTTCTGCTACTCTCAGCTTTCATCATCTCAGTCTTCCTCTGGAACTCGTTAAGCTTCAGGAGGAACCTGGCTGTCTTGCTATTCGTAGATCGTATGCCCGTTTCTGACCTTCTCAGTGCCTCCGATGGTCAGCTCGTCAAGATTACTGGCGTAATTCCTCCCGTACAGTTATCCCTCTTTTTTATCTTTCTCGATAATGTGTTATGGATTAGAGTGCCTGTTCAGGTTTTTGAAAGGCATCGGCAGTTTCAGCTTTCTTAGATTGGCATAAGATCTATGTGTTATTTAATTTTACTCTTTCGATGTCCTTGCGTAACTGAAGCTTGAGAGTAATGTAGGCTAGTACATGTAAATTCATATAAATGCTCTACATGGTTGAAAGGGCTAACTTTTTGCGTACATAATCAGACTTGTTTTGGAGTAGGAAAAAACTTAAAAGAAATTGGCAGAGACTAGAGCACCGAAATGCAGTGGCGGTTTTAATTGGGGAAATAATGGAGTAAGCGACCATTGCTTCTTGCTGCATACGAAATTACAACTTATAGCAACTTATAGTTTAAGATAGTACTGCTAAATGATAACCTTTCGATCAATCCGTGGCAAACTGAATCCTTACAAATGTAACATTCTTTCATGCTAGACCCTTAAAAATTATGAGGTTTCAGTTTATTGTAGCACCAATTCAATATTGAAAATGTTGGTCATAAAGGGCATGCACAGACACGAGGATTTATTTGTGGAGTTTTAAGAAAATTCATGGACTTGGGTTTTGTGTTTATCTGATTTAGTGAGAGCTTTAAGGGTAAATTAGGATTTAGGGATAATGAGGAGGATGAGTTAAGGCTTGGAGAGAGGAACAATTGTGAACTAGGGTTTGTTTTAGGATTCAAAACTGAGAGCTATGATGGGTTTGCTTAAGAGCGAAGAGAGAGATGAGCTGAAAGTTAGGATTAGGTTTCAAGAGAGCAGAAGATGCTAAAAATTCTTAACTCGAAGGAAAATATAAGTATTGGCCACCAGGCCTCCACACACGAGCAAGAGAGAAATTTCAAAAATTAAATTATTCAATCTTGATTCAATATTGCATAAAAGGGTCAATATAAAGACTATGCACTACTTGATATTCTGCCAATTCCACCAGGCCACGAAGAACTTTGCTTCGAAGAGTTGACATTAACGTATTCATCAACTAATCTAGTGCAATCTTCTTTAAGTCTTCCCAAGTTATCCAAATGTCCTTTGAAGCTGGTTGATTCTTCCATATAACTAGCAACATATTTGGTGTGTTTTTATTTGTTGGGACTTCATCCATAGTATAGTCTTAACCTCAAAGAAGTTTGGTTGAGATTTCACTTGCAACTATAAATGGTTAGTGATGAGGACATCAGGCCTTGGAGAGTCTACCAGAGGCGGGCTGACGATCTACAGCCGCGATCTCACCGATCTACTTTTGATTATTATTGTATTATGTTTCATGAGCCTATTGTATTTTTTTTCGTTTATTCCCTCACTTAAGGGCCTAGTCCTATGTATGTCTTAAGGGCAGTTGAGTCTTTTGTATTTTCTTTATTGTTTTGGGCTATTTAAAGCCTTCCCCTCCTTCCTTGAGGGCTAATAATGATATTATGAAAAATTTCAACCTTTTGTTTCTTATCTCTTATGTGTTGTGAGAGAGAGCTTTGGAGAGATTGAAGTTCCGAGGTGAGGGCATCGCTATACTCACCAACTGCAGGAAGAGTCCGGGTTCGTGGTCGACGACATTGTTCTCCATCCTCCCTCCCTTCCCCTTCCACCACCGGTCAAAGCCCCTCCTCCCTCTCTCGACCGAACCCTCACCCACCCCTTCTAGCCGCTGGCCAAGCATAACCCCACCCCCTTTCTCGGTCAAACCCCATCACCACCATAATCCAACCGGCCACCCCCTCCCACCTCCATGCCACCAACCCCAACCTAACCCTAACCCTAGCCGCCGCCCCCTTTTCCCTTCCCTTGCCTCCAAATTCAAATCTTCCGTCATTACTTTCCTTTCGCTCAAAGTCACAATCCCCTCACTAGGTCTATTGTTACTAAAATTGTACTCCAATATTCAATTTTAGATCTACTAAAGCGAAAACCTTTGGACTCTAAGGTTGACCTCCATAATTCAAGTTTACCTTCAACTCCCTATTTAGTCTTATCAACAAGAAGAATATCACCAGCAAAAAGCATAAAACAAGGTACATAGTCTTGCAAATTTCTAGTGAGAACATCCATGACTAAGCAAAAAGATATGGGCTTAAGGCTGATCCTTGATGTAATCCAATCGAAATAGGAAAATACTTGATCAAACCACCTTGTGTTTGAACACAAGTAATAGCTCATGCATACATATTTTTAATGATTTGAATATAAGCATTATTAACTCCTTTCTTTTCAAGAACTCTCCATAGCACTTCTCTTGGAACTTTGGGTGCGTTTGGGACGACTGTAGTTGTCGGTAAAGTAGGTTGTAAAATTGTTGTACAGAAAGCTGCTTTCAAAAATTGTTGTATAAAAAGCAGTATATTTTGTTTGGAAAGTATAACTGTCAAGTTGCTGTGCTGCAGCTGTATGTGAATAAATTACCTTTATACCCTTATATATTAATGAAAAAAATGATGTAAATGTCAAAATTTTCAAAGAATTTATATGCTAATAAATAACAATTCTTAATAAAAATTGTATCAATTTTTATAAAATATTTTATAACTATTAAATACCATAATATAATTATTTTATAATGTACTATCATATTTTAGAATAATATGGAAAAAATATTATTCTTCATATAAAACAATTTTTTTTCTAATGATAATATAACTATGATATATTTTTAAGATATGACTATAAAAAAAATTATACTTCGCCGGTGACGTTCTCTTTCTCCCAACTCCTCTGCCGCCACTTCTCGGAGGAAGTCAAGGGCTCGTTCCTGGACAAATCTGCCGCCACTTCTCGGAGAAAGTCACATTTATGCAAAGAAGCAGAGAGATAAACAGAGAGCAGAGGAAATTATAGAGAGAATCGATGGAGAAGGTTTGGGATTCAGGTAAAAAAGCGAGTTTGCGGCTTAGCAGAAGCATCAGCAGAGGAATGAATTTGGAGAATTGGGGAGTCGATGAAGCCTTCACAAGAACCAATACCGCTTCTTCGAGACGCCGCATCGACGACGACGAGGAGGCGCTCCGGTGGGCGGCGATAGAGCGACTTCCGACTTCCAATCGAGTTCGCGTCGGAATCCTAAAGTCGTTCGTCGAAGACGGTGCCGCCGAAGCCACCGCCGCCGCCGCTGGAGTTGATGGAGGAGATAGAATTAAACAGCAGAGATTGGTGCATAAGGAGGTGGATGTGAGAAATGGGGGAAGGAATGGGAGGTCTGGCTTTTTGGAGATGAGAAACGGTGGTAGTCGCGAATATTTGCATGAGAGTTTCGTCATTTTTCTGCCCGAAAGCAGCGGACCGCGAGAGAGAGGGAAAGGTCACGGGAAGCAATTACGTGCCGCAGAATTTTTTCTGCCGCTGTTCTACCGCAATGTCCCAAACAAGGATTTCATAACTTTTTATACAGTAAAGCAACAGTGCCGCCATCTCAAACGCGCCCTTTATCATATGCTTTCTCTAAATCAATAAATATCGTATATAGATCCTCCTTATTCTCTCTAAATTTCTCCATCAAACCTCTCAATAAATGTATGGCTTCCATAGTAGAACTACTCGGCATGAATCCAAATTGATTTTGAGAAACATTAGTATCACGCCGTAACCTATGCTCCATAACTAGCTCCTATAGTTTTAAAGTATGACATAATAAGTTAATAACTTAATTCTTCTATAATTCGCACACTCTTGTGTATCTCCTTTATTCCTAAAAATAGTAATTAACACACTCTTTCTCCACTTATCTGACATCTTTTTAGTCTTTAAAACAATATTAAAAAATTTAGTAAGCCAATAAATTCCTTCATCTTCTAAGTATTTTCACACATCTATTGGAATATCATCAGGTCTAACAGTTTTTCCACACTTCATTTTCTCTAAAGCCAGGGGCGGAGGGAGGAGGGGGGCAAGGGGGGCACGTGCCCCCCCCCCCCCCCCCCTCTATTTCTTTTTTATGGCTGCATGTGAGTATGTGACAAGATAAAGCAATTTTTTTTTTTTGAGAAAAGGAATATATTTAGGTATAATTATTTAGTCACCAATTTTATTACATATAGTATATTCATAAAAAAATATTTATCGAATTTATTGATCAAAATTTTTTTTGTCAAAATCAAAATGAATCTTAAAAGTATTGTATTTATTTTAAGATATGTGTAATATACATTTTAATTGAATTTTTTTATGTTTTGCACTCATTTTAAAGCAAATTTAAATGTGGAGGATTAATTTACATAAAAAAAATTAGCATTATGTTTATAAATAATAAGACATAACAATTCCATAATTTAACATGCAAGAATATGCCTTAAGTTTTGTTTGGAATAGTTTTCTTACGAATTTTCACAATAATTTTTTTATAAAAATTTTCACTCTGGCAACAGTATCATATCACAAGCCCAAACAGAGACCGCTTCCAAATGGCTTGCTTTCCCTCGACACAAACTGACTTCGTTTTCCCTTATGCTCATCTCTCGCAACTCACAATCTCGAGCACAGCTTTCCTTTTCTTTTTCGCTCCTCTCTCGCCATATTATTTGCATTCTTAATTTTGATCATACAACTCCTCTTAGCTCCAGAAATTAATAAGACGGAATACGGAACTATTTTAATGTATTTTGACATTCAAGATGAGATGACAAACCGTCATAAAATTGATCGCCGGAAAATAAACTGTCAGAAAATCGCCGGAAAATTCTGCCGGTAATGGGTGATTTTCCTGTAGTGTTTAATTTAGGCTCCACCTGAATAAAATTTCTGGCTCCGCCACTGTCTAAAGCCTCTCTAACTTCGATTTTACTAATACGCCAAAAAAAGCAAAAATCTTTATTTTAATTTAGGGTGCTAAAGTCACTAAAGTCAATCGTATTTTTATATTCTTCATTAAAAAGTTTAGCAAAATATCTCATCTACCTTTGTTGAATATCACCTTCTAAGAAAAATACTTTTTTATCTTTATCCTTAATACACTTCATTTGAACTAAATCCTTATTACTCTTATCTCTTTGTTTGACTAACTTATATATATATATTTCTCCCTCCTTAATATCTAATATATTATATAAATCATTAAAAAATAAACTCTTCACATCACAAATAGCATTCTTAGATTTCTTATGAGCCTCTTTATAGCTGTCACAATTATCAAAATTTTTACATCTAAACTAATTTTTATAACAAATTTTCTTATTTTTATATTTTCTTGCACATTTGGATTTCACCATCAACTATTTTAATTATTAGGAGTTTTTCCCTTCTAAATTCAAAGCACATCTTTTGCAATATTCTTAATATCACTAGCTAATTTTTTTCACATAACATTAGCATCATCGTGCACAAACAAAATTTTAAGATCTAAATTATTACTCTCAAAAATACTTTTATTAATATTTTTAATGACCCCATTCAATCCTAGAATATTGTTTTACTTTATTTTTTATTTTCTGCCCCTTTATCTTAAAGTCCAAAACTAATAATCGATGTTGGGTATATAAATTTTCACTCGAAATAACTTTGCAATCTTTGTAATCTAAATGATCTAATTTTCTTATAAGAAAATAATCAATCTGCATTTTACTATATTCATTTTATAAGTAATGAGATGCTCATTGCTTTTCTTAAATAAGGTATTAACTATTAAAAAATCATAAGCTAAAAAAAATCTTATATGGTCTTACCACATTCATTTGTTGTTTTAAACCCATGACCACCATGAATGCTTTTAAAATCATCTACCTTTCTACCAACATGTCTATTTAAATCTTCTCCAATAAAAACTCTTTCTTCAAGAGGTATATTTTGTATTAATTCTTCTAAGTCATTCTAAAATTTTAATTTTGAACACATATCCAAACTTACTTGAGCAGCATAAGCACTTAAAATATTAGCAATCTTAACATCAACAACAATCTTTAAAACTATAATTCTATCTCCAATTTTGTTAATTTTTATAATATTATCATTCAAACTCTTATCTAAAATCACACATACACCATTTCTAGTACGACTTCTACCCGAATACCATAGTTTATATCATAAACTATCAATCTCCTTAGCATTCTCTCCAACCCAGCATTCAGAATATTTATCTTCCTATGAATCATAATATCTATTAATTCCATTAATTTTCTTGGAAGGGAGCTTATATTCTCTCGTGAGTAACAACATTCCCTCTAATTGATGGTTTAGCCACCAAATGACATTACATATTAATGATTATGATTGGTGCCCTTTGACTGGGTGGTTTTGCTGCAAAAGAGCAACATTAAATTATGATATCAAGTAGAGGCTATAAATTTCCCAATGGTTAAAAGCCTTTAAATAATGAATTAGATGGTGCACTTGATAGAGCACAAAGCTCTCTATTTGTTAAGGCTAACTTATATTTATTGCTTTAGACAAGCATCCACTCTAGGTTTATAAAGTTCTGTTGGACGAAGTAACTCATGGTTGCTGACTAGGATCATTTGGTTATGTTGGGTTGATTACCTCATTTGACTACGTAGACTAGGGACCATGATAACATGAGATGATAGAATCATGAGATCTTAATCAAATTTGTCATCATTCCCCCATCATTCATTTTAAATTTGAAGTGTTAAATTTCTAATATTTTCACCAAATTTGTTGTTATTATATGTTAAGCATTTAGCTTCTAACATCTAGCTTTAATCAATGTTCTTTCTTATCACCAAGAGGTAATTAACTATAGGGGCTTGCGCCTATGAGAAACTTGAAACTAGATCATAAAGTCCTTTCTAAATGAGAGTGAAATATCTAGGTTGTGTCTTGTTTGCTAGCTAATTCACCCTTTTGAAAATTTGGCTAAAAAATGCTAAAAAATCTTGTAGCAAATCCAGAGCATGAATTTTTGGAGCCCACACTATCATGAATTGTATGTCACTACAACACTATTTGTGCTCATTGATGAGCTTCATCGAAGCTCAAAGGAGGATGTGGTCGATTAATCTTTTGCTTTCGAGCATGAATAGTCTCCGACCCCCTTTCTATTCTTCTTTACTTTGAGGATCCTAGCTTCCATTACTCTAAAGAAGGAGCCAAAGTTTCATAACGGGCTCCTAAACACCATAGAGTTAGAGCTACTTAGCAAGGAAATGAGTGAGGCTTGCTTGCTCTACATACTGTAGGTCCCAGGCAGCCATAAAAGGATTATAGATGGCTCTACTTGAGTGGTTGACATTTAATGCTATAGGGGACGAGAGAGCCTCAATTTAACATTAGTTTCCTCACTAAGATGAATTATTTCATTTTAAACTTGATTATGTTTGAGTGAGCTATAATAAAATTAATTTTGGTTAAGAGATCAGCAGTTCGCAAGGCATTTCAATAATTTGGATATGTCAAAATTATACAATCATTGATACAAATGTTGAATGTAGGAATTTTAATTTCTAATTTTTTACCAAAATTTCTCTTTTGCAATTTTTATTTTGACTTCATTTAAATTTTTTTGTACTCTTTCTTCAATTTTGTGTCATTTTTATTGCACTCTACTTTTTTGGTAACCAGGCATGTGCTCGCTATTAACAACCTCAATTTCGGCATTGTTGAATGTTGATGGATATTAATTTCCATGCAACTATTATACAATCGTTTTATATACTTTTTATGTTAAATGTTCTTCATTTCTTGTTGCATTAGAGTTTTCAAGTGTTTATCAACATGTTCATTTTTGTTGATCTTAATTTTGATGTTGTTCATGGCACAATAATTTCTTATGCATCTATAGGCATTTTAATCTTCTTGATTAAAAAAATTTGTCTGAAATTATATTAAGACAGCTCAAGAATAATTTGACCCCGTTAGGGTTCATTTTAGTTAATCAAATTCAAAAAGAATTAAGCTCGTCAACATGGGGAAATTATTGGGTTCGGACACCGAACGTCCTCTGGAGCCAATGAAAATGCGCCAAATCACCCTCTACTTGGTACTGAGCAGTACCAAGCAGTATCGAACTTGTTACTGCTCTGTACCAAGCTCAGTATGCTCGGTACTATGAAGTACCGAACTCAGTACTTCACAGTACCGAGCTCAGTATCGTTCAGTACTGTAAAGTATCGAACGGTAAGCTGTATCCGGTGTCCGAACCCAATAATCTCTCATGAGAGGTTGTTAACAATACAATTGTAAGCTTGCTGTGAGGATTTAACTAACAACACTGAAAGACAGGTGCTGAGAAGACAATGCATATAATTCTATGAATTGGGTTCAATTGGAGTCATTTATGTGATACTTGCTTTAAGGTTCCTTTGACCTGAAATTTTCAGTAGATTCTATAGGAGGTTGCAAGAGTTAAAAACTCAGGATGAATCAATGATTCTTAAAAGGAATCTAAAGAAGTCATTTGGAGGGAGAAAAAAATTCGCCAAGTCACAACAAATTTGCAAGCGTTGTGATAGGAAATACTTGAGTTTGCAAGCAAATCTAGCAGTGATTGGTGAAAAATAGCAAGAAAACTGCTGATTACAGAAGAAAACAGCAACAGTACAGCAAGCTTCTTGACAAAAATGGAGAAAACGGAGATAAAAACGAAGAATTCCACTAGCCGATGCAGGAAAGCATCAAACGATACAAGTTTCTTCAATTCGAGAGGAAGAAATAACTCTCCAAATCTCTAGCCAAGCCTAGAACCCAAAGGAACAAACCCTAGATCTCAAATTTGATTTCAAACTTAAGATAATCCCAAACTATAACAAGAAAGACTAATTAAAGTAAAAGGAAAATTACATAATTTCTAAACAGTCCCTCATTCAAAATTTTCCTCCCAAACCCTATTTAATTTAAGCCATGGGGTCAAATTTCTTAAAAAGATAAAGAGACAATGCGTGCTAGTTGTCATTACCTACCAACATGGATATGTTCTTAGTGGTAAATGTGGAAAACTTAGAAGTAATGGTGGGAACCTTTTTTTTTTTTTTCCTCACAAGAAAGAACTTTGTGAACAATTCTAGAACTTTGATTGTATATGTTTCTGAAGAAATTATCCAATGTATTCTCTTGGCGTGCTCGCACAATCTATTTTACAAAAATATACTCAACTTTTATGATTTTCATTTGGAGAAATCTATTAAGTTGGAGTATTTAGACTGAGGAGGATTTTCATTCGTTTAAGGGATTTTCATTCCTATATTTATTTACTAGTTTATGAAGCTGTTTTAATTTCCTTTCTCTCTTCTTGTTTTATTTGTGAACCAGCTTGCTGAATGCGGTGATTTTCCCTTGGAATCTTCATATGAAAAAGTTGAAAGATGTGTTTATACGTCAACTCTTTTATATGAGTATAGCGGATTTGGATTTAAGATTTCAACTAACGACTATAATACTGGATCAAGGACTGTAAGAGTTAATGACAGACACGTTTGCTGGAAATTGGCGTATTTGGAGGTAGGAAACTAGCATACCTTTCTCCAAATTTAACATCGCTTGTACTGTTCTTTCTGCCATATATTGTTTAGCGTGGATGGAAGATATAACCCAAAGGAACCACAATCTTCAATTCTTGGATTCATTTGTTGAGCTCTTTCGATTTTCATTATAAGAACTTTTTCATATGAGGTGATTTAGGCTCTAGACTCTTCGTCTAGAGATTGGGAGAGAATGATTCTCCTCTCGAATTGAGGATCAATTATATCTTTGCTTTATGTTTGCTTTGCTTTGATTTCCCTAATACAATCTACTGTCTTGGGTTGATTTTGTTGGCGTTTTTGTGATCTTTCTCGCTGTTTTTTATCAATTTATTGTTAAGGTTGTTTGCGAACTCAAGTATTTTCGATAGGATTACTTGCGAACTCAAGTATTTACTATCAGATCAATATCCAAAGTTTAGTTGGATATTTGAGTAAAGAACAAAATGTTATAAAGTAATGAATTTTTTTACCTTTGGAAGCTTATTACCCCTCATCCTACATGTTGCCTTATATATTTTGATCAAGTGCTCAATAAAATTTTTTCAGTTTTTTTTTTTCATAAATCATAAATCACTTATTTATTCGCTAAAGCTATGAACACAGTCCTTCAAACCTATTGCCACTTTCTATAAAACTAGATTTGCTGATATGGTTTTATTTTCTCTTGTTTTCAAATATTCACAGAGGTTTACTGCTGACTTTTACATAACAGATGCAAAATCTGGAATGAGAGCTTTAGTGAAAGCTGGTTATGATTCTAAAGTTATTCCTCTGGTTGGTGAAAACTTGATTGTGAATACGAGAAAGAAAAACAGAATGGTGTCTTCTACTCTGAAGAAATGGCTGGAAGAAAGGTCCCTTCCCGTCGAAGCTCGCTTGCTCCATCTCAAAGAGGGGTACGCATTTTGTTCGCTGAGGCTTTGTTTGGAACAGCTTTCTCTCTGCTTCTTAAAGCAGTTTTTTAAGTACAAAATCTTAATTTTTATACTAAGAAACTGCTTTAAGAATCAATAAGAAAATCATTCCAAACGAAACGTGAATTATCTCACTTCATTTTTCATCCCTCAAGTATTAATCCATCAAAAACTGTTTGATCTCGCATGAGATTAGCAGGTTCATCAAGGAGGGCACCTCTTTGACTGTGGTGGGAATGCTTAGTAAAAAGAATGAAATCTATATGATTGTACCACCCCCAGATGCTATCTCCACAAGCTGCCTACTTCAGAAGTTGCTTCTTCCTGTTGACTTTGATGGGCTTATTTTGAGATTTCCCAGCAAGACTTAAACTACTGATGAGGACTTCATATCTAATGCATACTTATGGTAAGAACCGATCTGCTAACTAATGATCATACAAGTTACTTCTAGTGATTTCATGGCATCTATAAGCTGTACTTTGCCCCATCATTTCAATTATTCTGCACATTCTTCAAGATTTGAGGATACTCCCAGGGGAAATTCTCCTGAAAACTTTAGTGGTTATTCTGTAAACAAGCTCGTTAGTTTCTGTTTAAGTTCAGGCCTCTCGTTAATAGAACATTTTTGTCTGAAATTTAAGCTTCATTTGGGATGGTTTTTTTACTGCCTCTTAAAGTAGTTTTTTTAAGAGAAAAATTAAATAATTTTGTACTAAGAAGTTATTTTAAGAAGCAATAAAAAAGCCATCCCAAACGAAGCCTTGCTAGGTGTACTTGCGATTGAATTGGGATGAACGGATGTATGAGCTGTACAATAGGATACGATGACATAAATCAGGTTGCATGTGGAAGGAGAAGGAAAGTTGATATAGCCAATTGGAAGGATTCTTGATTAGTTCTTATACTAAATTATATAACTGAGATGAGTGAAGACTGAAGGGTTTTTTTTACTCCAATTTAAGGAATTTCCATTAAAATTCCTTAAGAGGAATTATAATATTCTATGGTGTTTTTTTCTCCAACTGTGAGGTTATCCACAGTATAACTAGAAGAATTTTAGTTATATTTATGGGGCATGCCTATGCTCTCTAAATGATGGTGATCATTTGGCTTAAGATTTTAAGAAGCTTAGAATCTTGGAGAATCTCAAAACTTTACTCAAGCACCACTGTTGGGGTACGACCATTGGACAACCATCATCAGATTATCGGTAGAATTCTATCTTTGGACAACCGTTCAATTGTTGCCACTTGACCATCAGCTACTGCTGTTGTCAGAACTTCGTTGTTAGACCACCATCCTACCAATGCCAAATTGTTTCCTTTGAAATGTCACTTGATTGTTGCCATTAGATAGTTATTGCTCATTGTCTTTAAACTACCAACCAATCACTGCCTTGGAAACATCGTCTGATTGCCACAATTAGATCATTCTTGCCTGTCCCTGTCAGACCACCGCATCATAACCTTAATCGTTGAATCACAAATGCTTAGACTTCACTATCTGATAGCCACTACTTGACCACTATCGTTGGACCTCTACCACCTGATCATCATCATTGGATCACCTCGCCTAATAATCATCATCAAATCACCACTATCGAAATGTCATTGCACCATCATTGTCGCTAGATTGTTGTAACTTAACCATCATTGTCAAACCCCCACAATCTTGCACCATTTTCATTGGGCTGTCGCCACCAAACCACCGTCGTAGCATGACAATCGTTGTCAAACTACAACCATTGTTGTATTGCCACTTCCCACCAGACTGTTGTCACTTGACCGCAATCATCTAAGCACCTCTCATCCCCTATTAACTTCACAACATTTTTTGGAAGCCACTTATACTCTTATGATTTCTCCTTCTTCGATTTGGTGGACAAACAAATCTTCATAATTAACATTCACATAATGAAATTATTTGATATTTTGGTCAAGTCCCATAATTTTTTCCTATCTCAAATAAAAATTTTAGTTTGCTGTTATCTTTTCATCCATCTATTGATGAGTGAATTCTTGTTAAAAAACATAATAAAGCCCACAGTATTTGCGAGCATATAATAATATACTGACAATACAAACAAGTTCAGTGCAAGTTCCCACATTCCAAATTCCATCAAAGATTCATCATAACATGCGACTCACAAATTCAAACTAACACAGAAACCTACAAACAAACAGACGGTCCCTTTATTCTCCACATAATTCATCCATCCATCAGTTATCAACACCATATGAGATCGAGGAAATCGGCAGATGCGGCGGCGCAGCCACATTATCCTTCGCACACGCAGCCAGCGCTCGCTCGAACTGCGCCCACCTCTGCTCAAGCGATCCGCTATAGCCCACCGACATGCGTATAAGGCCCGGCGAAATTCCGGCGAGCGCCTTGTCCTGCTCGGTGAGCTCGCTGCTGGTGCTGCTGCCGGAGCACGACATGAGCGTTTCGTAGTATCCGAGGGAGACGGCGATGAGGCCGAACTGGGCGGTGTTCTGCAAGTGGTGGAGGAAGCGGTTGGCGCGGTCCTCGGTGCCCATGTCGACGCAGAGCATGCCGCCGGAGCCGTAGCCGGGGTTGGCGATGGAGCGGAGGAGGGAGTGGTGGGAGTGGTCTTCGAGGCCCGGGTAGATCACTTTGAGGCCCAGTTTTTTCATGCGGGAGGCGTACGCCATGGCGCGGCTGCAATGTTCCTTCATGCGGAGGGAGAGGTGGGGAAGTCGCTCCGCCAGTTCGAAGGCCACCTTAGCGTTCATTGTTGGGCCGAGAAGCATAAGGGCGCCGTTCTGCGGGTCCATCATGGAGTTTACTAGGCTCGCCGGCCCACATATGGCACCTGCAAAAATAAAGTTTAATTTGATATTTCTACGACATTAAAAACAGAAAAAAAAATATATAAAATAAATTATATATAATGTTTATGATATCAGAAATTAATATTAAATTTTATACTGATATATAGGTGAAGATTCCAATTAATCGTCTGCATAAACACATCAAGGTAAGTTAATTACATGAGATGTTTATCTATAGAACTTTTATTAGGTCCGGTGAACGTACGTAGAGCTACGTTCGGCCGGCACTAAGATTGCAGGCACAAAACGAGAAATACGAGCAATACCAATAATAACGAGAAATATCATTATGTGAAGACAAAATACAGAGCAATACCAAGCAATACTGAGTAATACAAAAAAATACCGAGTTTTTCTGTATTTTTTGGTAATACTTGGTATTGCTCGGTATTACTCGGTATTGGTTTTCCCAGAGTGATATTCCTTGTTATTATCAAACAATATCTAGCAATACCGACCAAATACCGGAAAAATCGAGTAACCGAACGTAGATGTCAGAGGACGTAATAAAAGTTCTTATCTATAAGGGGCTGTTTGGTAGCAAGATTTAGGCTGTATTTGAGGCAGATTTGAGTGAACACCACGGCCTAAAATGCAAAATCAAATCGACGTTGTAGACGGAAAATTCCTCCTCTTCGTGCTAAACACTTGGATTTCTGAAATCCTACTTTTTGCATGATTTACGAAATTCGTTGGCCGGAGAGGAAGAGTCAGCTCATTAAATCCACTTCATAGTCAAATCGTCACACAGGATTTAATAGGATTTATCATGAATGTTACCAAACAGTTTTCAAGATTTAGGCCCCTAAGGATTTCCGAAATACAGATTTAGCATATTTATGAAATACTACTTAAATCAAATCTTGAGTGCCACCAAATAGCCCCTAAATGATAAGCAAAATGCAAAACATTATTCTATGGAGTAGGATATGATATTTCCATTAAAAAAAAAAAGAAGGATAATGAAGGAGGTGAGCTGTTGCCACCTTTCCTGTGATAAGGCCCCGAAGGCTTCAGGCTTGGCACATGCTCCAGACTGGAGGAGTCCAAGGTAATTTGACTGTAACAACCGGCCCAGAAACAAAACGATTACTACTAATCTAATATATCCAAAGTTTTGTCTGTACGTTGGGCTGGTCTGAATCTATGGAGCCAAATAAGAATACGGTCAATGGAACACCCATTAGTGGACAAAGTGACCGAATCAGTGTCTTGCGTGCCATGTGGATATCAATGGATGCAATGAAATTGGCCACGTGGGAATCTTTAGTTAAATAACTAAATTAATACTATCTCTGACTCCTGCAGATTTCTCATTATATTTTGCTTGGAAATAAATAATTTTAAACTATTTAATCAAGGAACAAAAATGTCTTAAAAAATTCTTACACTTAATGCAATAGCGTTTTAATTGTTATGCTAACTTATACGAATTTGTTAGCGTTTTTTAAGATAATATAAATTAGAATTGACGCTTTATATTCTATGTCGCAGACTTTGTCTAATTAGAAGAAATGGTCTTAGAATCTATATAAAAGTTCATTAAGAAATTAACCCAAGTGAAGAATGAAATATCTGATTCTTAAATGAAGGTGGGAGTGAAGGTGATTTGGCTCAAATTTAACTCGATAAATGTCTCGTGAGCCACGGTCGAGCCTTATGTGACCCAACGATCAGTTCTTTTAAAATATATTAATATAAAAAAACACTTAAAAATATTAATATTAATGATTTAAGGATATTATTGTTGAAAATATTTATAAATTAAATAATGTTTTTAATATTAAATTATTTATTGTTATTATTTTTTGATTTTTCATTTCTTTTATCATCTATTATAATAATTACTTGAATAATAATCATTTTTTTTCAACAAGCCGGCTTAACTCGTTGAATAAAGCTTAAACTTGAGTACAAACTCAATTAATCAATCAAGTTCAAGCCAAATGTAACTTAAGCTTGACTAGACTCACTTGCACCTCTAATTTTAATATTTTAATTGTTAGTGACGTCCCATCATATATTATAACCGTTTTTAGATCATTTTAATTAATATTGAATGCCTACGTATAAATCTTTTTTCTCCGTCATTTTTTTTTTCAAATTTAGAATTGTCTAAACCAAATGAAAAAAATAATAATAAAGACAAAAATCATATCCAAAATATTTCAAGTAAAATATTAGTTGGAAAAAAATTGGATGATCTAAACATAAAAATTAACAACGTACTAATTTAATCATGCATTTTATAATATATTTATTCTACTAATTATATATAAATAAATATCTTAATGTTTTATTATATTTTTTACAATTTATATTAATATTATACATAAAATTATCTAAAAATTAAAAATTGCATGTTTTTTCTTATAAATACTCATTTTGTCGTTAGGGCTATTTGATATCACCTTCTGATTTATTTTTTTTATCTTATTTAACTAAATATAAAATAAAAAACAATTCATATTCTTGATAATTATTTTCTATTAATTGAATTTCATAGGATCAAGATGATTTTCATTTCCACGGAATGAAGATATTTAAAAATATATGAAAACATTTTGAATACTTTTAAAAAGTAAAAAAACAAAAACAACTAAGAAAATATAAATCAAACATATTTTTTGAAATATGAAAAAATAAAATAAAATAAAAAATTAGCCAAAATAGCCCTTCAGTGGATTGAAAATATGTTTCTAAAATTTGATGGACTGTTTATTCTTAGTTGATTAGCTGAGGTCTTTAATCAAATATTCTATTGAAAAAATTTCCATCATAATAATGAAATAATGATAATCGCCGACACTCACAAACTTGGCGGGCGAACCAAACCCTTCCTGAACATTCCAAAGCAAAATAAATAAATTTAAATATAAAATAGGAAAAGTAGGGGACTGGGCGTTGCCCGCATTAGGGCATCAAATCACAGCCACATACCTGCGATGATGTCGGCGCCACCGCTAATAAACTTCGAAACACTGTGCACGACCACATCCGCGCCCAATCTCGCCGGCGACACGACCATCGGCGTAAACGTATTATCCACCACCAGCAACAGCCCCTTCTCTCTCGCCACCGCACTCAAACTCGGTATATCCGCCACCGTTAGCGTGGGATTCGACATCGTCTCCGCATAAATCAACCTCGTCTCTCCTTCCCTGATCGCAGCCCGAACGGCTTCCATATCATTAATATCCACAAAGCTCGACTGGATCCCAGCGGCTCGAGGCAGGAATCGTGAGAGAAGAGCGTGGGTTCCGCCGTAAAGGCATCTGGAGGCGACGATGTGAGATCCGCTAGGGCATAGCTGGAGGATCACGGCGGAGATGGCGGACATGCCAGAGGCGGTGCAGTAGGCTGCTTCGGTGCCTTCAAGGGCGGCCATCTGGCGGCCGAGGTTGAGGACGGTGGGATTAAAGTGTCGGCTATAGATATAGAAATCTCGATCGGGTCCCAGTTCGCCGGCGAACATCTTACGCATCGTGTCGGGTTCCATGACCGTGAAGGTCGCAGATGCTTCGATCGACATGTTGACGCCGCCGTGCTCGCCGAACTCGTGACGAGCATTGGATAAGCATTCGGCCGGATCCGCCGGCCATTTCTTCGCCGGAATGTTCGAGACCCAATCCTTCTTGTCGTCCCAGTTCAGATCATCCTCGTCCACGGATCCCCTGTGGGTCAAATGCTTTTTGAGGATGTTGTCGATGTTCCAAGATTGCACAGCATCCGCCATCTCTCTCTCTCTCTCTCTGGTTCTGTTTCTTTCTCTTGTGGTGCTCTTCGTCGGGGGTATGGAGGGTTATTTATGGGGGAAACGGCGGTTTATAGCTGTAACCGGCGGGCTGTGTGAGCTGTTCGGATGGACCGTTCAAGAAATCGGCTATTGAATAATCATAATTCGGGCGGGTTAATGGGATAAACCCGGTCCGAATGATTTCTTGTTGGGTTTTTGCTTGTCTTTGACGAGTAACGGTTGAACTGAGTGTTTTACGTTATTGGTGAGGTTTTTATGCACACAAAATAAAACAAAAACACTTTAAACGCACATTTTAAACGCGGTGATTATAATAAGATTTTTTGCAATAGCATTAATATGGTAATAAATTAATAATAGATTGAAAGAATATCATAATTTAATAGTTTATATTAAAATAAAATCAAATTTGAATATAATTTTTAGAATCAAAATTTGGGCTGATATGTACAAAATAAAATAATTTCATCACAAACTTTTTAATTATTATTCATAAATATTATTTATATGAAAACATTAATACTATATTTATGAAGATATGTTATAACATATATGATTTAAACTCCAAAGATTTTGATTACCATCTTGATAAATCATTTAAATATGTGAAGAATTTAAACTTCAATTTCATTATATAAATAAAGAAATGAATATTATTTCTTTTATAAAAAGCACAGAGCAATTAAGAAAGATGTTGATTATATGAAAAAAGTTTATAATGATTCATTCTTTGACAATGAAATCATTCTCTTGAAAAAGCATGTTGGCAAGCTGCAACAAATTGTCAGAACTCATTGAAATTGCTATTGCTGCACTCTATTCATTTTGTTTATCCTGTTCAGCATGATCCATATATTCACAGATAAAATCTTTTTTTCTTAAACCTAGCATGCATACATATGTCCATCAATTAATCAATGCATAAATAAAAATCTATACTATCCAATTTCTACCTCACTTATAATCAATTAGTGTAACTCTGGTTAAAATTCAATTCTTCCAACAATTGCTCATACCAATTATAACACATAGTAATCAAATTTTGATAGGGAGGTTGAGAAGGCGGAGTGATCGATGTAAGTTCATCATTTCCCATTGTATGTAAGAATGATCTACAATTAGTCTGGAAAAAAAAATGAAGGCCACATAAAAAGAAAAAAATATTTGTTTGAAAATTTATCATATCTATCTAGGAAGAAATACAATCTTATGGATCCATGCTTCATTGATCCACTCTATGTAAGCAAGGAAAGAATTATCCTTTCTTGCCAACCTGGCGTCCACGTCATATTATAGTTAACGGCTCTCTTGTTTTCATTCCTATATATGCATATCCCTGTAACGTGTAAAAGATGAGAATAATAATATACTTCTTTAGTTTTGTTTTTCCCTGTGTCGTTCTGTTTCTGGCCATCACTCAACACTCTACCCCTTAATCGGGACGACTATCTATCTTCAAGTTTTAGATGTCAAGATTAGTTGACAAGACTCAAAAGAGGGTGTTATGAGTGAGCACTATAAATTTATTAATTTTTTAATAGTTATATACTCCAACAACATTATTAAATAAGATTAAAAAAATTTGTTTCATTGAAAATGTGATAATTTGATTTATTATATCAACTTCAATTTCTATTTTTAGTAGCATATTAATTATAAGCTAATATCATAGAAAAATAATGATTTATTAATCTATGACAATTAAAATTTAATAAAGCATCAAGAGTAAAGTTGACTTGATCAATGACTATCTTGTACATTGAGAAATAAATATTTAATTTGATTCAAATAAAATTATAATGCAACTTTATCAAAAAAAATATAAAATAGATCTTTAAGCATGTAATTATTTTTCAGTTCATTAATAAAAATAAAATACAATACTTTATTTAGAATTTTTCCTTAAAAATATTTTTTTATTTTTTTATTTAATAAATTATGTAATAAGTTTATCCATCCTCAAAAGATAAGCTAATTTCACCCCTAAATTAAGTTTAGAATATAAGGGTGTTATTTTAAACATGACTAATGAGTGATATGCTCTTCTACTATTAGATGTTTATTTATATAATTTATCTTCTTTTATCATTGTCTTCATATGGCCATTTCTTTGTTGTTGCTTTAGCTTCGCTGGCTTTGCATATGAAATAGTCACTAAGACTATGGGTTCGTTTGGGACGGCTTTTTCATTGCTTTCTAAAACGGTGCTTTAGTAAAAAATAAAAAAATTTGTACTAAAACTCTGTTTTAGAAAGCAATAAAAAGGCCGTCCCAAACGAAGCCTTAATATTACTTCTTAAAATAAAATTTTAGTACAAAAATTTACGAAAACTCCGTTTTAAGTAGCAATAAAAAAAGTCATCCTTTAAAACAGCTTTTGTTATTACTTTTTAAAGAAAATATTTATTTCAATATATTTTTATATTAAAATTAAAAAATTTTTACTAAAAATTTATTTTAGAAAATAATAAAAAAGTTATCATATAAGAAGCCTAAAGATGCTTCTTGGCCTCTTCGGCCCGGTCCGACCCAAAATGACCCGGTCTGATAGCCCACCCGTTCATAATTTCCTTTAACAGATGGATTAAGCGAGAGCAAGGAAGGTGAAGAAGCTCATTAAATGATTGAACAAACCCAAAAAAGCAGGAGAAATTGGACCACAAAACGAACCTAGCCTAAATATTGGGGTAGAAAGGACGTTTGGGCCCCACTCGTTGAACGAAGACGCATGGGTGGGAAGCTGGAGACTGTCTTCCTTTATTGCTGCCCTCCAAATCCGTGAATCTGGAGAGATCTCAAACTTTTCGCAGTAATGAGTCCGTGATTTATTTATTTATCTTAATTGAAAGTTTGCTGACCGCTTAGGGACAAAAATCCGACAAAGAATTGTACCAAAAATCTCTTTTAAAATTAATTATTATTTTTTAGACATTTTGGTTTCATTTGAAGCTATTTACTTACTATTTTTTAAAGCTTAAAATTTTAATTTTCATAGTAGAAAATTATTTTAAGAAGTATTAAGAAAGTCATCTCAAATGAAATCTTATGCTTCTTTTGGGACGGCTTTCTTATTTATTTCTAAAATAACTTTTTTATACAAAAATTTCTTACACAAAAAATTATATTAAATAAATTGCTTAAGAAATCATTAAAAGAGCTGCCCCAAATGAAGCCTTAGACTAATTAAGACGCTCATAAACATATCAAGACTCGAATCTATGACCTCTTCATTAGTAGTCAAAGCTCTCAACTAACATCTCAAGATGAGTTGTGATACGTCATCACAAAATTAGCTTGATTGGGCACGAATCTCGAAGCAAAAGCTAGTTGGAAACTTCAAAAATTAAATCCGGGAGCATATGAACTCCGATTTCAGCAAGCTTACTGTCGAACTGAGCGTCTCGGAAATACGAACCTAACGACACCAAGATCAACCCAATCGGAGCCCAAATGAGTCCGAATCAAGAGCTCAAAGCGCTGTTGGAAGGTTCAAACTGCAATTTGAGTTACCAAACGGTCTCCGATTTTGACGAGCTTATACTCGAATCGAACGGCTCGACGAGACGAATCCAACGAGCCCAAGATCACTAAATTCCGACATCATTAAGGCCTCCAAATATCCAACGAACGGTGCACAATCATAGGATTCAATATCGGCCGTCCATTTGATCACTCCCTATTCGCCCTTGATCTCACACCTATTTACGGACCATGCCACTCCAGAAAATCTATAAATAGAGCCCTCATTCTTCACAAGAGAGCATCTAAGCAAGAGAGAGAAGCAAGAGAGAGAAGAAGAGAAGAGAAGGAGAGAGAGAAGGAAGAAGTTCCTCCTCGACAGCCGCCGGACCACCGCAGAACCTCGCCGGACCACCGCCGGACCACCGCAGGAAGCTCGTCGGACCACCGCCGGACCACCGCAGGAACCTCGCCGGACCACCACAGGACCTCGCCGGACCACCACCTTAAGGCCCGACGTTCAGTCCCTACGTCCTGCCTAAGACCCGACGTCTTGTTCAAGGTCCGACGTTCAGTCCCTACGTCCTGCCAAAGATCCGACGTCTTGTTCAAGACCCTATACTCAGTCTCAACTTCCTGCCAAACATCCGACGTCCAACTCAGGACCCGACGTTCAGTCCTTACATCCTGCCGAAGACTCAACATCTTACTTAAGCCATTGTAATCTGTTCACCCCTGGAGGTGATTCAGTCCTTTGTAACCAATTCAAAATCTAGTGGAATCATTTTCAACTGGGCTAGGCCTCGTGGTTTTTTCCCCTTTTAAGGGTTTTCCACGTAAAAAATCTTGTGTTCTCTGTGTGTGCTAGTTATACGTACAACGCTAAGACGTAGAATCAAATCTCTATCGCCGCGTAATTTCTAGCCCGCAACAGTTTGGCGCCGTCTGTGGGAATCGAACCCACGACCACGTGGTACTTCTTCAATGGCAAACAGGCGTAGCCATCGCATCATGGGAGCCTCTCGCTCCAATTCACATCAATCAGGAAACCAGTCCCTGAATCAAGAACGACGGGCATCTGCCTCCTTTCACCCTGGTGGCCGACACCCTGCAGGGGAAGGAACTTCAGGGCCATCCCTAGAAGAGCGTATCAGGAAGATGGAGGAATCTCAGAATGAGATCCTTCGACTCTTAAGGGAGACTCGAGGACCAGCATTAGTACCTCAAGAAGATATTCTCTTCCCTCGAGACCAGCCAGGCTTCGAAGACGTTCTTCATGTTGAAGTCCCCCTTCCTCCGCCTAGAGTGCGCCCTCCAATCCGTCCAGAGAATGAGCTTGCTGACACAGCAAGCTCTACCCATCCTTCACACACGGGCCACCGGCAGCATATGCCTCCAGAAGTCCCAGAAGACTTGGACCAACAGCACGTTACTGAACTCCCCCGCAATACTCTCCGGGACGAGTTGCGGAGGCTAGTCCGAGAAGAGTTCCCCACAGGAGGTACAAGACACTCCCTTCGCCAACGGGACGTTCACGAATCGTCACCTTTCACCGAAGCTGTCCTCCGATATCCCGTTCCGGCAAGATTCAAACTCCCGAATATTGATTCGTATGATGGAACTTCAGACCCCTACGAGCATATCGACCACTACCGCACTATTATGCATATCCAGCAGGCCCCGGACGCTTTGCTCTGTCAAGTTTTTCCTGCCACCCTTAAAGGGCAAGCCCGAACATGGTTCTACTCACTGCCTGCCCGATCCATCTCGATATTCGTTAAATTGGCCAAATTGTTCGTCGAACAGTTTGTCGCCAACCGAAGGACGATTAAAGATTCCTCCCACCTTTCAGGGATACGTCAGAACGAGGGTGAATCCCTTAAAGAATACTTCCAGAGGTTTTCTACGGAAGCCCGACAAATTCCAGGGTAGATCCCGAATTGCTTAGAGGTGTATTTCTTGGAGGACTCCGCCCAGGCCCCTTCTACTCAGCACTCATGCGAGATACGGTCCATTCATATGCGGATCTAATCCATCGAGTAGAGGCTCAAATCTCCGCCGATGATGCCATCAATGCTCATAGAAAGCAATTTGAGCAGACGACCGGGAAGCGTAAGAATCCCCCAGGGACGGAGAATCCCCCCTCACAAAGGAATAAGCAAGGAAACTACAATTTTCCTCCTCGACCCTCACAGCTGCGACAAGAACCTCGTCAAGAAAAGGAGTACACACCACTCAATACATCCCAAGCAAATGTATTAATGGCCATCCGGGATCAGGAGAACGTAAAATGGCCACACCCTTTGAAACCCAACGTCGGAAACCAAGAGCAATATTGCCACTTCCACCGTAGCCGTGGGCACACTACTGAAGCATGTTGGCAGCTCAAGGAAGAAGTTGAGAGACTGATCCGACAAGGATATCTCCGACAATTCATCAAGAATACACCAGCCCGAGAAGAAATTGGTCCGACTGGGGGGCAGAATCAACAACAAAGGCAGTCGGTAAACAATCGCCAAATAGTGGGAGAAATTGGAACCATTGCTGGGGGCCTATCAACGCCTTACCAAGTTTTAATTGCGTAGAGCACAATAGTGCTACTTGTTTTAAGTATCGTATGTCTTTAGTATTGTGTGACTTCAGTACTGTCTGTCTTTAATTTTGAATGTTGTTTGTGGTGTTTGTAGCTTCTCCCTCCTTAAGCTGTCTTAGGAAGCTATGTTTTTGTAAGACTTTATCTCCTTATCTTCTTCGAGTAAAATTATATTGATAAATTCGCAAAAGTAGTGAACTTTAATATCATTGACTCGAACAAATACATAATCGTTATTGTAGCTCAATCACCAGATAATCAATCCTTGGTGGATTCTCCCGACCTCTTCCAGACAGGTTAACGTCGTCGAGCAGGGCTCCGGCATACAACCTCGGAAAGGTCTCACATCCTTGGTGGATTCTCCCGACCTCTTCCAGACAGGTTAACGTCGTCGAGCAGGGCTCCGGCATACAACCTCGGAAAGGTCTCACATCCTTGGTGGATTCTCTTGACCTCTTCCACACAGGTTAAACGTCGTCGAGCAGGGCTCTGACATACAACCTTGGAAAGGTTTCACATCCTAGGTGGATTCTCCCGACCTCTTCCACACAGGTTAACGTCGTCGAGCAGGGCTCCGGCATACAACCTCGGAAAGGTCTCACATCCTTAGTGGATTCTCCCGACCTCTTCCACACAGGTTAACGTCGTCGAGCAGGGCTCCGGCATACAACCTCGGAAAGGTCTCACATCCTTAGTGGATTCTCCCGACCTCTTCCACACATGTTAACATCGTCGAGCAAAGGCTCCGATATACAACCTCGGAAAGGTCTAACATCCTTGGTGGATTCTCTTGACCTCTTCCACACAGGTTAAACGTCGTCGAGCAAAGGCTCCGACATACAACCTCGGAAAGGTCTCACATCCTTGGTGGATTCTCTCGACCTCTTCCACACAGGTTAACGTCGTCGAGCAAAGGCTCCGACATACAACCTCGGAAAGGTCCTACATCCTTGGTGGATTCTCCCGGCCTCTTCCACACAGGTTAACGTCATCGAGCAGGGCTCCGGCATACAACCTCGGAAAGGTCTCACATCCTTAGTGGATTCTCCCGGCCTCTTCCACACAGGTTAACGTCATCGAGCAGGGCTCTGACATACAACCTTGGAAAGGTTTCACATCCTAGGTGGATTCTCCCGACCTCTTCCACACAGGTTAACGTCGTCGAGCAGGGCTCCGGCATACAACCTCGGAAAGGTCTCACATCCTTAGTGGATTCTCCCGACCTCTTCCACACAGGTTAACGTCGTCGAGCAGGGCTCCGGCATACAACCTCGGAAAGGTCTCACATCCTTAGTGGATTCTCCCGACCTCTTCCACACAGGTTAACGCCGTCGAGCAGGGCTCCGACTTACAACCTCGGAAAAGTCTCACGTCCTTGGTTAACGTCGCTAGAATGTCGTCAATAGACTTCTATCTGACTTCTCTATAATGTTGAAATTCTTCCCGATTTTGAATTTCCTCCTGCGCTAAACTTTTGCCTTGCAGGACTTTCGACGGACTAATACACGACGCCGAAATTCTTCCTGTCATCGGACGAATACCCGTCGTCGGACTTCTGCTCGTCGACAAACTTTTGTCGGTCTTCTACCCGACAATACTTCTACCCGACGTCAGACTTCTGCTCGTCAGCGGACTTCTACTCGACGTCGGACTTCTGCTCGTTAGCGGACTTCTACTCGTCGACGAACTTTCATAGGACTTCTGCCCGAGGCCGAACTTCTACACGACGTCGGACTTCACCTTGTCGTCGAACTTCTGCTCGTCAGCGGACTTCTACTCGTCAGCGGACTTCTACTCGTCATCGGACTTCTGTCCGTCGACAAATCTTTGTCGGTCTTCTACTTGACGCTGCATCTCTACCTGACTACGGGCTTCTGCTTGCCGTCAGACTACTAACCGTCATCAGACTTTTGCCCGTCAACGGACTTTCATCGGTCTTGTACCTGGCGATGCACCTCTACCCGACTTCGTACTTCTTCTAGATGTCGTACTTCTACCAGTTAATAGACTTTTGTCGGTCTTCTGTCCGACGCTGTATGACTACCCGACGTTGAATTCCTACCTATCATCATACTTCTCCCCAATGCTAGAAGTATGCCCGTCATTTCAACCTCCCTCCTTACAACGGTTTATCCGACCTCCATCGCGAACCACCAAACATCAAAACTCCACAAGATCTCTCGAAGAAAAGAGGGAGAAAGAGAAGAATGGAAAATCTCCGGACTTCCTTGCCAAGAGAGGGGCCTCAGAAAACTGAGGGAAGGCCTCAATAGAAAGGACAGAGGGAGAAGATCTCCGAACTTCCTTGCCAAGAGAGGGGCCTCAGAAAACTGAGGGAATGCCTCAATAGAAAGGACAGAGGGAGAAGATCTCCGAACTTCCTTGCCAAGAGAGGGGCCTCAGAAAACTGAAGGAAGGCCTCAATAGAAAGGACAGAGGGAGAAGAGAAGA
Source organism: Dendrobium nobile (assembly GCA_022539455.1). Lineage (NCBI taxonomy): Eukaryota > Viridiplantae > Streptophyta > Magnoliopsida > Asparagales > Orchidaceae > Dendrobium > Dendrobium nobile. The sequence goes on along the minus strand of JAGYWB010000056.1, from coordinate 143,379 downwards.
AAAGAGAAGAAGAAGAGGAGAGGAATGAATTTTCTTAAGGGTTTAAGGCCCTATTTATAGGTTTTTGGGAGAAAGGAGAGAATTTTCTAGAATTTTCAATTTCCCAAAATTTTCTAAATTTTTCGGAATTTTTTCGGAATTTTTTTAAATTTTTTAGGCATTTTTTCGGCCTAAAAAGGCTTAAAAATGCCTAAAAAACCCCTTTTTCTGCACAGGTGGGGCCCACTAGGTCGGTGGGCTGAACAGACCCGCCCGTTCGTTCAAATGAGGCGGTGGGAAGCTTCCAGGCGGGCTGACCGCGCGGGCCCAGGCGGGCCGCCGCGCGGGCTAGGAGGCGGCCCAGCAGCCCGCCGCGCGGGCTGCAGCGCGGGCCGCAGGCGCGGCCCGGGCGGCCCAGGCGGGCCGCCGCGCGGGCTACAGCGCGGGCCGCTTGCGCGGCCCAGGCGGCCCAGGCGGGCCGCCATGCGGGCCGGAGGCCCAGGCGGCCGGGCGGGCCGCCGCGCAGCGCGCAGCGCGGGCCCGCGAGCGCGGGCCCAGGCGGGTCGGGCGGCCCAGGCGGGCCGCCGCGCGTTCCAGCGCAGGCCGGCGGTGCCGCCGCCGGCGGCGGCGGCCGGCCGGCCGGTCCGGCCGGTCCGGCCGCCTAGCCCATTTTGGGCCCGATTTTCGTCCCGAAAACTCCGTTTTCGACATTTTTGGGGTCCCCGGACACGTTTTTCGACGTTCCGGACTCAATTTTGGCACTTTCAGAGCTCATCGAGGCCTCCTTGACTTGTTTTTTGCAAAATTTCAACTTATGGGAAGCGATTTTTGCTATTCGGTCAACGCAAAATGTTGACCCTTATATTTTCGGACTCCTAGGGCTTCGACGTCCGAAAATAGGGGGGCAACTGATACGTCATCACAAAATTAGCTTGATTGGGCACGAATCTCGAAGCAAAAGCTAGTTGGAAACTTCAAAAATTAAATCCGAGAGCATATGAACTCCGATTTCAGCAAGCTTACTGTCGAACTGAGCGTCTCGGAAATACGAACCTAACGACACCAAGATCAACCCAATCGGAGCCCAAATGAGTCCGAATCAAGAGCTCAAAGCGCTGTTGGAAGGTTCAAACTGCAATTTGAGTTACCAAACGGTCTCCGATTTTGACGAGCTTATACTCGAATCGAACGGCTCGACGAGACGAATCCAACGAGCCCAAGATCACTAAATTACGACATCATTAAGGCCTCCAAATATCCAACGAACGGTGCACGATCATAGGATTCAATATCGGCCGTCCATTTGATCACTCCCTATTCGCCCTTGATCTCACACCTATTTACGGACCATGCCACTCCAGAAAATCTATAAATAGAGCCCTCATTCTTCACAAGAGAGCATCTAAGCAAGAGAGAGAAGCAAGAGAGAGAAGAAGAGAAGAGAAGGAGAGAGAGAAGGAAGAAGTTCCTCCTCGACAGCCGCCGGACCACCGCCGGACCACCGCAGAACCTCGCCGGACCACCGCAGGAAGCTCGTCGGACCACCGCCGGACCACCGCAGGAACCTCGCCGGACCACCACAGGACCTCGCCGGACCACCACCTTAAGGCCCGACGTTCAGTCCCTACGTCCTGCCTAAGACCCGACGTCTTGTTCAAGGTCCGACGTTCAGTCCCTACGTCCTGCCAAAGATCCGACGTCTTGTTCAAGACCCTATACTCAGTCTCAACTTCCTGCCAAACATCCGACGTCCAACTCAGGACCCGACGTTCAGTCCTTACGTCCTGCCGAAGACTCAACATCTTACTTAAGCCATTGTAATCTGTTCACCCCTGGAGGTGATTCAGTCCTTTGTAACCAATTCAAAATCTAGTGGAATCATTTTCAACTGGGCTAGGCCTCGTGGTTTTTTCCCCTTTTAAGGGTTTTCCACGTAAAAAATCTTGTGTTCTCTGTGTGTGCTAGTTATACGTACAACGCTAAGACGTAGAATCAAATCTCTATCGCCGCGTAATTTCTAGCCCGCAACAAGTTGCATTATAAAATTAAAGATGCTTACTAAAAGAAGAAAATAAGAAAATTTATGATGTTATTAATGACAAAAAAACATTAATAATTTATGATATTTTGTAATAAATAAAAATAATGAACAAATTTAAAATAAATGAGTTGTGAATTATCAAATATACTTATAAAAATGTAAATAGCATAAAATCTTATTCTTTTTTTTTAATTATATAATGGTTAATGTGTCCATCGTTAATTATCTAATATACTTTTTTTTTAATTTGAATTAGCTTATATATTTGTTAAGATGTCAAGATGATCATTTCAAATGCAAATAAAATTTAACATTAATTAGCTATCAAAAAACAAAAATAATTTTTTTTAATGTAAAACTATCAAATTTAACATTAATTAGCTCTTTTGAAAAAGTATACAAGATCATAATTTTCATAAATATTTTAATAAGTTGACATCTATCAATGTTACATTTGTAATTATACTGACATTTTTCTATTTTTTTTAATGATAATTTGAACGACTTCTTAAGTGGAGAGAAAAGAATTGTGGGTCATGCACCTGTTGGGTTGGTTGCTGGTAGACTTGCCGAGGGATTAGTGGGCATCGTCAAGCGCGTGACAAGCTGACGCGGCAGCGGGCCGATACCCCCGTTCCTTTAAAAAAAATTATCGGTCACAAGTATTATATAATATTGTCAATGATAATTTTGGTCTTTCAAAATGGGTCGATGATCATTTTGATCTTTTATGTCACTCATCTTAATAATAAATAAATATTTTTTTTCACTTCCTGATTATTTTATGTTGATTAAGTACGGCCTGAAACTTTATTAAATGATACAATAGAAAACAAGGGAGAGTAATAATGAATAACAAAGAAGCTTCAAGGAAGGAGAGTAGTGCAGTAGGCGTAATGACCCAAAGGATATTGTCGTTTTGTGATGTTATGTATCACATATGGCTAAATTAAAGCCCTTGTAGGTATAGATAAATATTCAGAAGATGCTGATAAGTACTTTGATGGATGCCATGGTTGGTTCTTTATTTGTTTTTATCCTTGACCGTGATATTCTTTTAGATATATCGGAGGTCTAAGATGGGAGCGCCTCCTGGCGCGGTTAGACCTAACAGAATATTTTTAAAATTGTTTGTTTTTCAGTGTCATATTTTTGTGCTATAAATATATTGTAAAAGGCTCAGGGTTCGTCAGCTATTTGTACTCCATCTCTTCTCTATAGTGAAGTCGTTCTCCATTCTACCCTGTGATTTTTTCTAGATTTTAGTTTTCCACGTAAATCTCTTGTGTTCGTTTGTGTTTTGTATACCGTGATTTATTATTTCTCTTTATGTTTGGTTCATCATTCCCAAACAATCAGTAATCGGTATACAACATAACCGCTAAGTTAAATATTCGAAGGCCAAGTTGGGTTGAGTCGAATTTACGTATGCTCCAATCAGAGCATTTCATTAGAATATATATAAAAAACAGTTGATGTCTAGTTTAGCAATTGTAAGCAACAATTGTTCGGTCGTCCACAATCTATTTGTTGAGTGGTACTCGAATTGCTACGACTAGATTGTCGTGATTGAGTTATGATTGTATTTCTTGTGATCATATGCAGTCGCAAATTCAATAGAATTGTAGTTATTGATATTTATATTATTGTTTATTCACTTAATAGATTGAGTAGAATCACTACAGGAAAACCTGTTATTACCGGCGAATAGAATCCGCCGGAACTAATGTAAACTCCGACGGAAACGTTAGTTTCCGGCGCATGTTCCGGCGCAAAGCTCTCCGCCGGTTTCGGGTGCGTCGATAATTTTTTTCTGACGCATATATTGCACCGGAAACAGTTCCGACGCAGTTTCCGACGCACTACCGGCGCATTAAACGTTTTGTTTGCCGACGTGAAAAATGGCGAATTCCGGCGCCTTATGCGCCGGTAATTACCGTCGTATCATGCGACGGTAATTACCGGCGGATAAGGCGCCGGAGTTGCGTCGTCGAAATTCCACGCTTGGTTTACAACGCAATTGTTGCGCCGGTAATTAACGGCGGAATATCCGCCGGACTTGCGACGGTAGTTTCCGACGGATCATATTCGCCGGTACGCTCGATACATTTCGTAGTATCGTCGTTTCCGGCAGAGTACCGGCGCATAATCCGCCGGAAACCTGTAGCATTGACAAAAAAAAAATTGCCTTCCCAGCCAACAATCCCATTTCCACACTTGCAAACCTATCAATTCTAATACATACAAGTTTCACAACAGGTTCACAACAGTTCCACAACTTCACAATAATTTATAACAGTTTCACAACAGTTTAGTACTAAAAATCAACTGATAACATCATATTAAAAGTAATTGTCCAATAACACATGTTCACATAAAAATACAAGTTCATTTCAACTAAATTACACTACTCTGACTCCGTGGACTCCTCCTCAGGTGGAGCTACGTCTTTTCCACTCAGTTGCTCCCTCATCTTGCGCATTTCATCCAGCAACTGATTGTGTTGCTCCGTACTTGTTTGCACATGTGCTTGCAGCTGAGCTTGAACCTGTGCTTGCAGCTGAGCTTGCCAATCAACTTGTGATTTCCTTACTTGTTCTAGCTCAGCTTGAAGGGCAATTATTTGTTGAGCTTGTAAGGACTCATGCGAACTGGATGCAAAGCTAGATGCAGTAGAGGAGGTCATCCCCTCGTATGCCTGAGCTTGCGCACCTAAGCCATATACTCTACCATTCTGCATTCCTCCGACGGCCTGCGACCACATGCGATACTCATAATACTCCACAGAGCCGCCAGAAGAGTCCTCACCTGATGCGGCATGAGTCTCTCGAATCCGTGTATATTCCTCCTGTGAAAATCGAATATAAGTATATATATAATTAAACTAAAACTTATAAAATATCAAATATTTATAAAAATATACTTACATGGGCCTTCCTTGCTCTCTCATCAATCCATTGTTGATCCTCCTGTCGCTTATGAGTGCGACTATGCAATTCCACAGGAGTTGGTTCTCTACCAAGTAACGCTTTCTGTTACAATTAAGAAAGTTTTATTAATACTAATTATTAAAGAACAATTTTAAAAAATAATTAAAATTCATTACCAAACGACGCCTGTGCTCAGTATGTGGAACGGAGCCTCCTATATGAAGTGCACTACCTAAGCCCCCAACATCAGAAGCTCTATTCTGTCGATTTTGATCCCTCCTCCTAGTGTACTCTTCGCTGCCCCAAGCTGCATTCAACTCAGCCCATATCTCCTCTCCAATCCATAATGGTCGCTTCCCAACCTTTCTAACATCTGTGAACATGTCGCGCATCCGAGTAGAGCCACGCTTCTCAAAATTATTTCTAATCCTGTCATTGTGTTGGGGCAGCCAACAAAACTCTTTCTGCAATAAAAAACAATCAATTTACCTTAAGTAAGAAAGAATAAATCATTTAACATAAAAATTAAAACACAGAAATATCTCAAACTCTCTAAACCACATCTCCCGGACTTCTTTTGGGACTTTCTTCCAAGAAACATAAGGAGCGTCAAACCTGCTCCGTATGATGTCCCGTATTTTATGTGTTGGTTGTTTTGATGGATAGAACCTACAAAAATAAAGTTATGTAAAATAAATATAAAATATAAAATAAAACAATTAGTTAGTTTAAATAAAAGTTACTATACGTACGTGTCACCCTCAGGTGCTATCAACATTCTACCATCTGTCTGCTGCTCTGCTGCAGCTGCTGTCGAAGGTCCAGCTGCTGTCGAAGGTCCAGCTGTAGCAGGCTGATGGGGTGGTGGGGGATAGTATGGTGGAGCATATGGTGGAAATGGATAAGTAGGAGGGGCACCAGCATAAGGTGGGGGTGTGAAGTATGGGTAGAAAGGAGTAGCCTGCCCGAGATCTGCTGAAGGAAATCGGGGGTCCGGTGAGTAAAACTGCGGGCTACTGGCTCCAGGAGTGGGTAAAGGCTGTGTAACAGGCTGAGGCTGTGTAGCAGGCTGAGGCTGTGTAGCAGGCTGAGACTGTGTAGCAGGCTGAGCCGAGGTGGTCTCCTCAGTATGTAGTGACCTATGTGGTCCAATTGTAGTCTTCTTAGTGCACCTGTTAAAAATATTTTTTATCAACCCTCTACTAGGCTACTCCTCACCTGAAGTCATCTGCACATAAATAAAAAAGAAATATTAGAAATATGAGTTATAACAAAAATGGAAATTAACGCAGTGCAGTAGCTTAAAAAAATGGACTGAAGTAAAATACAGGTAAGTAAACAAAAATGAATGGTGTCGTCCTACCATTATCGTTTGATGTTCTCTCTATGTTGTCATCCTCTTTATATTACTTCTTCCACTCTGCTACAACAACTACATGAGACTAAGCAATTACTCTTAATTTATAATTCATTTTCACTCTTGTAACTTCCAATATATAGTTGATTAATTAAATTGGGTTAGTTTCTACGATTTTTTCGATTTTTTTTTCTTTTTTATTTCTATGTAAAAACTTTGGTGCCTCTTATATTCTTCTTTTTTATCCGTGTACGTGTAATTTTTTGTGAAAAAAATAGAACATAAAACTCCATCTCTTTATTGCTTTAAATGATATAATTATCAAGCACATAATTAGATCATAAAAGCCCCCAATAATTATTATATCTTAATTTTTTAATAGCATATTAATGATATAATAACATAAATTAGAACATAAAGCACCAAATAATTATTATATCTTATTTTTTTTAATGACATATTAGTGAGATAATGAATCTTAACTTTAATAATTAAAAGCTATTATCTCATACTAAAATATCCATCATAGTTAAATTAATCCTAATTACAAGCAGTTCATAATTTTACTTTGCGCTCAAAAAATCAAAAGAAAAAGATGAATTGACCTCTTTTTCGAACATGTGTTGGCACTACTACGAACATGGGAAATAGGTCCCGCCATGCTATTTTTGTTCTTATCCGTTGCCTACCACGTGGCCACATCAGCTCGATAATTTTAAATGAAAAAAGATAATCATTAATTTTTTTAATTAATATAATTATTAATTTTTATGTTAAATATTACGACGATCCAAAAATCCATCTCTAATCCGATCTAAAAATTCTGGATTAGGGTCAACCTGGTTGTGAAATGAGTTGGGTTCGTGTTCAACAAACAAATCCGTTACAAAATCGGAAATGACTCGAAAAATCGGGATGACCTGAAATGACTCGGAAACTCGGGAATGAACCGAAATGACCCAGTAAAGATGCGTTTAACTGCGTCTGCTCGAGTCTACCCACGTCGCGTGCTTGCGTCTACCCGGATCACATCAAGTCGTGTGTCTCTTCGCTACTGTGTGTTGCACACATCACAGCGCTGTTGCCGCTACCTGGCCACTACCTTGTCGCTGCCGCTGCCGCCTGCCGATTTTGACAGCCCTAATAAATATATAATTCATAATTCATATAATTATTAATATTACTCATATTAAAGAAAAGTTATATGGAAGTAATTTATTTTCCTATAAATTTTCATTTAAATAAATGGAAAAGGGAAAGCATAGTGGGGGTATAATTACGTTTTCATCCCTAATTAATTATAATTTACTACATTGATTGCAGTTTTGATTTGGCATTAATTAAAATGATTCGGTCATTAAATCCAAAAAAAAATTATTTGAATTTCATTATCAGTTTCGACTTAAAATTTAAGAAAGACGTTAATTGGTTTCTGTTATAATTTTAAGAACAAATATCTTACTTCCTTAAATAGTTTTTAAAGCTTCATTAAGCACAAAGCAAATTAATATTTTTATCAGTTTTCCAAAAACTTATTAGATGAATTAGATTAAATTAATTAGTTTCTAAAATTTTATTTTGAGAACAAGGCTTCGTTTGGGACGACTTTTTTATTGCTTTTTGAAGCAGTTTTTAGTATAAAAATAAAAAAAAATTGTACTAAAAAGCTACTTCAAGAAACAGTAAAAAAAACGTCACAAACGAGAAAGCCTAAATTTATAGATACTAACATAAAAAAACTTCCAGGCCCCTCATAATATAATTTATGTCGAGATATACATACATAATATTTTTCTTTAAAAATTAATTTCAAATCAAATTTAAGATTAATATTTATTTTTTATTTTAATCTTATTTAAAACTTGATACCTCCTCTAATAATAATAATAATAATAATATAACTTCAATTTTTCTAAACTATACCTAACAAAGTTGGATATCACTTTATGATAAATACTTTAAATATTAAATTATTATTAATATATTTTTATTTTTATTTCTTTTCCAAGAAAATTGGATATCACTTTCTGCTTTGGAATATTCATATTTTGGATTAAAAGTCTTAGTTGGTCCCCTCCATGAATCTTCATATTGCACATTTTATTCAAAGAAATGAAGAGACAAAAGTGATTATATTCCTTTGGGATCAAACTTTTGCTTTAAAGTGCTGCACACTTTGCAATTTGAGGCTGATAAATCACATAGGAAAGGAACTACTAAATTATCTTCTCCTTTGGTACACTTTCCATGTTTTATTTTTATTTGTCTACTTTATATTGTGCATATGATGTGATTGTTTGCTCTAGGGTAGAGCTGTCGACATTTGACCCGATCCGAAAACCCGGCTCGAAAATTTTGGGTTCGGGTTAGAGATTTCAACCCGTTTATAAAACCGGGTCGGGTTCGGGTTGACCTGGAAAACCGAAATCTACCCGGTTTGACCCGTTTTTCATTAATTTAATAGGATTTTAAATGATTTTTATGAAATAAGTAAATGATATTTTAAAAAATTATAAACATTGTTGCTCAAATTAAATTAATCTTGATTTATTTTAAATTAATTGAAGTAAATCTTACCTTAACTTAATTTAGATTTAAATAAATTGAATTAAATAAAAAAAATTTAATAAAATATACCCGAAGCGGGTCGGGTTCTGGTTCGGAAAACCGACCCGTTTGCAAAAACGGGTCGGGTTCGGTTCGGGTTGAACAGTGTCGGGTCAATTTCGGGTTGGACCCGAACCCGACCCCGACCCGTAACCCGTTTTTGACAGCTCTACTTTAGGGGTGCCGAATTCGTCACGTTCAGATAATCAGATCCAGCCCGAAATTGACTCAATTTGTATCTGATCAACTTGAACCCGACCAGTTTAATAAATTGGGCAAGGAGATGAAATCGAATCATATCTGCTAGCAACCCAATCCCAATCGGCCAATAATCCGCTTTAATTAAAAAACATTTTTATTAAATTGTTAATCATATATTTTAGTTTAATTGATTAAAATAAGAATATTATGCTAATAAAATAAAAAATATTAAATGGGTCATTATGAACCCGAGCTGTTTAATAAATGGGTCGTTTTAATGCAAAACTCGAATTCGACTTGTTTATTAAACGGTTCAACCAGACCCCAAATTTTATGGTTGGATTCGAGTCAAGTTGGTGGGTGGTTGGGTCATTTATTGACACCCTTGATTAACTCATTTTGATGTTTATCAATTATATTTTTATTTAAATATATTGTTTAAGTTGTGAAAGACAAATTATATGATTTATTGTATAATTTGTGATTTTAACTTTTTATTTTCATATCATAATGAAATTAGGCTTAATTTGAGTATTGACTCGGGTCAATACCGTTAGATGTCAATTCAATTCATTTAAGATCTGATTTGATATGTTATTATTATTATTAACTTTAGTTTATATATATAAAAAAACTATTAATATACTCCTAATCTAACAAAATATTTAATATTTATATAATCATGCATATACATTAATATCCTAAAATCGTATAAATTTTTATGGTATTTTATTCTTAGTTATTATTATTTTTAATCATGAATGAGCCATGTTAGTAGTTCCGAGCAGGGTAGTGAGCGGTACCGAGCCGGGTAACGAGCAGGGAGCAATGTGACGCATCTTGATTGATTGTTCGGCATTTGAACAGAATAATTTAACGAGTTTGAGGCCCAATTTTTTCATTCAGGAGGCGTACACGTGTGTAGTGTTCCCAATTTTTATTTGGTCCGGTGAACAAATGTCGAGCTACGTTCGGCCAGCACTGAGATCGCGCCATGTAGCAGGCACAAAACCACGGACCTGACCCGACGAATAGTGGGTATGTCGCCCGTTCATTTTTTAAATCCATGACAACCCGGTATTACTAGGTATTTATCGATTTTGCTCGACAATAACGAGAAATACCATTATGTGAAGGCAAATACCGAGCAATACCGAGTTTTTCTAGAAAAACTCGGTATTGCTTGGTATTGGTCTTCACATACCGGTATTTCTCATTATTGCCAAGCAATACCTAGCAATACCGAGTAATACCTAGCAATACACGAACATAGTAAGAGCACGTTGCGCGATCTCAGTGGTGGCCGAACGTAGAGCTACGTCCGGTCACCGGACCTAATAATTGTTCCATGCAATGGGAGGTGAAAAAGCCGCTTCCGAGAGTTCGAAGGCCACCTTAGCGTTCGTTGTTGGCCTAAAAGCATACTGGGCTTGCCGGCCCGCATTGGCACATGCATTGCAAAGCCCAAAAGTTTTATAATACTTTCGTGCCGATATTTATATGATGGAAATGGCACTAAAGAGCAAAAAAATTAAAAGTTGAATAATAATTTATATATAATATTTAAGATAATAGAATTTAATATTAAATTTTATATGTTTATAAACACAATACATTATTAAGTGAAATATATATACACCCATCAGTATTACCTAGGGGTGTCAATTTCGGGTCACGGGTCGGGTTCGGGTCGAACCCGGAAATGACCCGGCACTATTCGGGTCAACCCGAACCCGACCCGTTTTTACAAACGGGTCGATTTACCGGACCCGAACACGACCCGCTTCGGGTTCGGGTCAACCCGACCCGACCCGCGGACACGGCAAGGCCGGGATTAGCTTCAGCGCGGCAGCAGCGTCCGGCGGCAACGAGCAGCGGTGTCCAACGGCCACGACGTCCGGCGTCCAGCGGCATCGACAACCGGCGGCAGCAGCGTCCCGGGCAGGCGTCACGCGAAGCGGTGACGCGAAGCGGGCAGCATCCCGGGCAGCGGTCACGCGAAGCGGGCAGCGGTCATGCACGCGGGATTCGCTCATTCGCCGAAGCGCGCAGCCGTCAGGCGGCTCAGGCCCGTCACCGCGTCACGCCGTCACGGATTGAAGCGACCGCGGGCAGGCGGGCAGCCGGACCGTGGGCAGCGGGGCAGCCGGTCACGCGGGATTCGCCCATTCGGGCAGGGGGCAGGAATTCGATTTTTTTTAAATTAAACGGGTTGGCGGGTTGACCCGGCAACCCGCCGGGTCAACCCGAACCCGACCCGTTTTTTAAACGGGTTAATTTCTGGAACCCGAACCCGACCCGTTTTGAAATCGGGTCGGGTTCAACCCGAATTTTCCGGGTCGGGTCCGGGTCGGGTTTTCGTGTCGTGTCAAATATTGACACCCCTAGTATTACCAAATAAATAATCGATATAATAAAAAATATAAGTTTTTATAGTGATATATGGGTGAAGATTCCAATCATTTCATTTGCGTAATAGTTTAAGGAAATTGGTCAATCCGATAATTAAAAAAACAAATTTTTTAAACAGTGCTTATGCATTATCAAATTGAGACTTCGGTTTCGTTTGGGACGGCTTTTTTACTGCTTCTTAAATGATAATCATTTTATGTCTTTCATAATAAGCGGCCTAGTTAGTTCGTGAGCCGGCTCGAACTCGTAGAATAGAGCTCGAGCTCAAACTCGAATTCGGTTAATTAATCCCGCTCAAGCTCAAGTCAGAATTGGCTTGAGCTTGACTCGTCTCGTCTCGTTTACACCCTTAGGCTCCACACAACAACCAGAATGATTCCCAGCAGTTTTCCCATTGCTAGTCCCCATCACCAATCTCATTGTTCTTTTATCTTAAAACTATCACCATTTGAAACAACATATATCTCATCAATTTCTCTAGTTCTGTACCTACCTCTCTTCTTTTAATATCGTGCACTCAAATTTCCTCTTTCTTCAAATAAGCAAATAGGACAAGTTTCTTGATGAGAAAGAAATGGAAGACAACATTTCGAAGAAGAAGATAAGCGAAAGGCGAAATTATAGGAAACTCATATATTTGGCTTTCTTTATGACAGCTTTCTTATTATTTTCTAAAGTAATTTTCTAGTTCAAAATTTTTTAAAATTATTATTTTCGCACTAAAAAATTGCTTTAAAAAAGCAGTAAATCAGCCGTCCCAAATGAAGCCTTATGCTTTAAAACATCAAGAGGCGTTTTCAGCATCTAATAGCCTGCAATCTGCATTAAAGTTAAAACTATACTAATTAATTAAACAATATGAATAGATATTGAGCCAACAGGCCAGCCCAGTTCGGCCCATACTGACAATCAGGGTGTAATTGCTTCTTTCTTTTAGGGTTCGGCCCAAGCTGACAATAAGCTCAGCTTTCTAAATTTATGGTGCACAATATATTGCCTTGAGTTTTACCTTTGTTTATTAGTCAATACTTCTTTATGACACTAATAATAATAATAATTAATTAATTAAATTAGATAATATTTTATCTATCAATCAATTACAAATATTGAAGAATCATATAATTTAAGACACCTTTAAGCAGTTATATAATTAAAAAGAATATTTCGATAAGAAGAACACAGTGACTCTAAAAATGTCTTAATATAAGTCTAAACCTATCTAAATCAAGCAATAAAAATATAATTAAAAATTTCACGAGTGTCTCAATAAAATGAATTAAATGTGCTTAAGATCAGTTAAATCAAACATCAATATCAATAGGCACATAGATCCCTAAAGTACAATTTATAATAAGGGGATCGATATAAATCATTTGAAGTACTGTTTAGACTCTTAGTTAAAAATCAGAATGTCACTCTAAAAAATTATAAATAAACCCAATTTGATGCACATGAGAGAGATCATAAATTAGAGATATAAAAATACTAATGTTATATCTATTGATTGAAATTCTAAAATGATCGTTTGTAATCATTATCGTCTTATCGTCATTGATTGACCATCATTGTCAAATCTTCCTCACTTGGCTGCCTTCTCCTTACCTTCATCATTCTATGTCAACTGACACTGAAGTCTAAAGGCTTTAGATTTGACTTATATTAAGAAAGGTAGAGATATACCTTCAAATATTTGATTAGAAAATATTAGAAATGATCTTTATTTATTATATTTAGATGAGAATTTGACCCTTAACATGACACAATGGAGAAAACACATTCATGTAACTGACCCCACATAGCGGGATAAAGGCTTGTTGTTGTTGTTGTTGATGACACTGAAGTCTGTTACCACCTGCCATCTATTGACTTCAGCAATCATTATTGTCAGACTATTTTTGTCATCCGTTGACTAAGTGTGAGAGAGAGAGAGAGAGAGAGAGAGAGAGAGAGAGAGAGGGTTGGCAATTGGTACGGAGATATCTCAATTGAAGAAATATTATTACGATTTGTAGGGGGGATTAAGGCTTCGTTTGGGACGGCTTTTTTATTGCTTTCTAAAACAGAGTTTTAGTACAAATTTTTTTATTTTTGTACTAAAACTCCTTTTTAAAAAATGATAAAAAAAGTCGTCCCAAACTAAGCCTAAGTATAATCCCACCGAAGATAGCTAAAATATATATATATAGCCATTGAAAAAACTTACTTAAGTGGTTGACCCTCTTTGACATATTTATGTTTTTTTACGTCAAGCATGAATTTGACCACTAATATGTTAGGCCTAATTCTTACCAACTCTAATCCCCACTCGCTAATAGCAAATCTTGGACAAAATTATCATAGGTACGTAATATGCACTGATTTTGCTTGAAATCAATAATAGGTATTAACATTTTTCTTATTATTTTGGAAATTGGTGTAGGTAAAGAACTTTTTTAAAGTTTCGTTTGGATAGCGTTATTATTGCTTTGTTTTTCAGATGATAATCATAATTTTTAACCGAATAAGCGAATACTATTTTTTTATTATTTTCAATAAAATTTTATGCTAGGAAGCTACTTTCTACAGTAGTTTAGATGCTTTCTTCACATCAAATTTACAACAACTCTGATGAAAAACTGCATCCGTTTTAAACATATATTAAGATTTTGTTTGGGACGGCTTTCTTATTGCTTCTTAAAGCAGTTTTATAGTACAAAATTTTAAAGCTGCTTTAAGAAGTGGTAAGAAAGTCGTCCAAAATGAAGCCTAAGGCTATTGTAAAAAAAAAACTTTTTTGTACAATTTTTTTAAAAAACAACGAAAAAGTAGTGGTTAAATAGAAATTATGATTCAAGTTTGATAAACAAAACGGTAAGAAAGCTATCCCAAATGAAGCCTTACTAAATCAAATGGTTAGAATTATGCATTGATCTAAACAAAGGGCGGATTTAGTATGGGGGCACGGCCCCCACTGGCCAGTTAAAACTAGTTACTGTTTCTAAAAAAAAACTGTTTAAGATAAGTCTTTGGCTTTGTTTGGGACGGCTTTCTTACCACTTTTTAAAGCAAATTTTTAGTACAAAAATTAAAAATTTTGTACTATAAACTTACTTTAAGAAGCAACAAGAAAGCGGTCCCAAACAAAATTTTCATTAAATAGAAAAAACTATTGCGCTTCTTACGAGCCGTTATTACGTCCTCCGACTAGATGCAGGGGAACATCCGGTCGTAGGCAAAAAAACGCCTGTACCGAGGTGTACCGAGTTTTTTCATAGAAATTTATGGCTAAGATTATATTTTTTTCTCCATGAAAAATTCAAATGAAATAAAATTTTATATTAAAATGTATGTTTCTTTCAGCAGAGACAAGTCTTCGTAAAGATAAAATTTATTTATAAATCAGTTTTGTTACAATCTGCAATATCAACCTGAAATGCAAGAAAATGCAATCAATAACAAAGTTCCATTTTACGTTTTTTTTTTTTTTTTTTTGAAGAATTCCTCGCAGAGTATTTATAAAATATTTCTTATAAAACTTTGTATTTTATGTTGGACTAAGGCTTCATTTAGTATAGCTTTTTTACTCTTTTATAAAGAAGTTTTTAAGTAAAAAAATTTTTTAAATGAAAAACTTTGTACTAAAAAGTTGATTCAAAAAGAAATAAGAAAACTATTTTGTTTGGTACAGCTTTTTCATTGTTTTGCTTTTTAGATCGTAAACACAATTCTGCTTGGCCACTAATTTTTCATTGATTTCAAATATTTTTTTATTCAGAAACTACTTTTACAACCTCTTTAAAAAATTATTTTCTCCTATGCAACTTTACAAAATACTAAAATAGTAAGGAAGTTTTTTTAAAAAAAAGCCTAAGATCTTATATATTTTTGTTCTTGTTTCTAGGATTCTCCAAGCAGTACTTTCTAGCTACTAATAAATAGGAATATTTGTTGAGGCTTTTATTCTTCTTTAATGGCTTCTTTCACCATATTCTGCTGAGAATAAATTCCTTTAGCTTTACGCAAAATAAATAGGAACTTACAATTTTATTCTTTTTATGTTCTCTTTATGTATAGGACAGTACATTTAGCACTCAATAGGAATCAAATACAAAGTTAATTTTTTTTTATTATCTATAAAGTTATCTTTGCTTTAATTTTTTTTTTCAATCCTTAAACTATTATTTTCTTGTTTTTATATTTTAAGAATTGTATCATAAATCTCTTGAAAAAAAGGGTAAGTTGGAAGTAACTTAGGCTTAGTTTAGGACGTCTTTCTTTTTGCTTCTTAAAATAGTTTTTTAGTACAAAATTTTAATTTTTGTATTAAGAAGCTGCTTTAAGAATCAGTAAGATAGCTGTCCCAAACGAAACCTTAGGATCAAAATTTTGATATTTTATTACATTATATAAACATGCTAAACTCGATATAATGATCTTGGCCATATGAGGATATCAAAAGCGTGGCACCTCCTCATCTATTTGTTTCTATGCTATATTAGATGTTGAGAAGACCTTTAACTCTTTTATATGTGATTACCTTTTAAGAAGGATTTTAGCTAAGGGTTTCCCCCACCCTCCTCGTGTCCTAGATTGAATATTGCATGTTCCATGTTCATTATTTTTATTTGCATTAATGGCTCTTTTCCTCTTCAACTATTAGTATCAAATAATTTCAAACAACTTATTTTGCTTGGTCATAAACACATTTTCTAACCTATTGGAGGATAAAATCCAAAGATCTAGATTTTTTGTTATTCATGCCGCAACTAACAAGCATGTCTTTTATCTTCTATAGCTTTGATGAGGATATTATTGCTTTCATGGGCGGAACCCAATGGGCTCCAGGGGGGCAATTGCCCCCCCTCAAATTTTTTTTTTTAAATTTTTTTATCTAGTTTTTTAGGTAATTTATCCATTTTTTAGTCTTTATTACAAGAATTTTCAGGCAATTGCCCCCCCTAAAAATTTTAAAATACTATGGTCATTAGGTAATTTCCCCCAACAGGTTGAACCCCGCCAGGGGACACTGCCTCCTTGGACCCCCGACATATATGTCTTATAAGTATGCCCCCCCTGAAAATTAGGGCTGGTTCCGCCCCTGATTGCTTTTGATGGAGCATTTGGTGATAACCTTCTATTCCCCAAGAATACCATGGATAAGTTTCACCATGCAGCTAATCTTTTGTTTAACCCTACCAAATTTATTATTTACTTCTCTAAGAATACCTTCGTCCTTATGACTTTAAGTGTGGTTCTTGGGTACTATATCTCTCTACTCCATTATTCACTTATTTAGGGTTGTCAATACCGTGAAATAAACCTATTTTTGGCTTATTTTCAATTACTTGTGGACAAAATTCACACTATGCTAAATCATTGGAAAGTAAAATGTCTATCTTTAGCCAAACAACACAACTATTGACGTTCTTCATATGAAATGATTACTTATGCGACTCGATCTCTCTTTTTCCTTGATAATTATATGAGAGATCTAAACAAGCATTGTTGCTCCAAATTTATGTACCATGCTTAACCTAAAAAATTATATATATATATATATATATATATATATATATATATATATATATATAGTTTCCTAGGAACTCACCTACTAACCTAAGGAAAAAGGGTTCTTGTCCTGCTTTCCATCTCTAACATGTGTTATGACTTCTTTTTTAATCATGTATGGGTGCTCAAAACTTCTAACAACTAGCTTTCTAATTGGTATGATGGAAAGTATCGCTCGATTTGAAAAACTATTTCTCTAAAAGTTTCTTATATCTAAAAATACATGTGCAAAGTTACTCAGTTAAGAGGCCTTCCTTTTCATTGTCAATTGGGGATGGTTATTCTTTTTCATTGTGTTTGGCTCCTTTGATCAATATCAAATCTCTCTTTGAAATCATTGATGTTATGCTCTTGACTCTCTCTTTTACTGCTTCCTCTAAATTTTACTATGTCATTGGACATTGGTGCTAGGGGGGTTTGAAAATTTCTCCTTATCCCTATTTTTAGATTTTTCCAAGATTTTTTCTAAACTTGCTTGTGAATTCCCATTATGAGGGCCTTACAAATCCCTGATGATAGTTGGAATAAGGTTTTATGACATCACAACTATGGTATGTGGATTTTATATATTATTTGTCGGCTTTAAACAAGAAGCTTAAAAATTATATATGCTCTTGTGAATAGCAACATTGTGGTCCTACCACTTTGTAATATGTGTTAGGCTGATTATGAATCCAAACCATCATTTTTTCCTCCTCTTTTTTCAATACAATTCTAAAATATTGGCTACCTCATACTTTCACTTTTCTTTTAAGTATCTTATCCTTCACACGATATCGAACTAATTAATGAGTCATGCTATCAAATTACTTGTTAGCTAAACAAATTAACATTATCAAACATATTAATGAGTACAACTATAAACTAACTTGTTAGTTAATCTATCGAGCCTATATATTAATGAGCATCATATTAATCATAAAAGCAAGACATTAATTAAATGAGCTACCGACCGAATAAAAAAATATTTTCAAAGAGCACAAACAAAAAATAGTTTAAGTACATATAAGCAACAAGTATGACTATACAACTTCAAGCATCTAAGATGGCTAAATATTGAATGAAAAAAAGGCTCCAAGCATACTCCTCATATCTACAAAGGGCTACCAAAAACAAACCACTGCTCTTGAAAAGCAACTACGGCTTCGCTTCTGACAGTTTTATTTCTACTTTATAAATCAAAATTTTAGTACAAAAATTTATAGCTAGAAAGCCGTTCTATAAAGCAGTATGAAAACTGTCTCAAACTAAATCTAAGACAAAACCTATCTTATGAATGAAAAGAAAAGTCTTTCAAAAAAGTCAAAATAAGGCATGAACAATGATGCAATAAAATAATTTATAAATAAATAACTCAAGCTGAATGACCCGTCAATTAATCAAAGTTGGCAAATTGTCTTGTGCTATTTTGACCTAAACTAGTTGAATATGAAAACAATTTGAAAATCAAGCAAGGGCAAACTTATAAAAAACATAGAAAACTAAGGGTTAAAATATAATTAGATAATTAGCTTTTCAAGTCAAAATATTTGTCAAATAGGTCATTCATAGTAGTTGATCCATGTTGGAATGTATGAGACCACAACAATCCTTGCCTAGGGTTAACAAAGAACAGATGAAGGAGAAAGATGGGCTAGGGTTGGGTTGAAGTTATGTTGACTTTTGTGCAAAGGTTAAGTAAAATCATTAAGGTTTTCGTTTCAGAAAGCTTTTCTATTACTTTCTAAAACAGTTTTATAGTACAAAAGTTTCTAATTCAAAAAATTTCTGTACTAAAAATTGTCTTAGAAAATAGTGAGAAATCTATCCTAAACAAAATTTAAGTTAGAAATATTTTATATTGAAGTTAAAAATAAATTTTAATTTTTTTTAGATATTAAATATATTTATTCCAAAAAAATTTATATTGTTCTCATAATAATCATTATATTGGAAATTTTAAAAATGAAAATAATGATAAGTTTTTATACTATTTTAATATTATCATAAAATTAAAGTTATTTAATTTATAAAATATAAAATAGCTACTTAGTTTAATCAATTAATATATTATGATACTTGTAATTCAATTAATGATTAAAGTAGCTTCTTATTTAACTATAAATATTAGTTAAAATTAAACTTATTATTAATTAAATCCCTTTAATGATTAGTAGATAGAATTTTATTTATCGATTTGATTATTTCTAATAATTAATTATAAAATATTATTAGGTAAACTATAGATTTTAAGATATAGTAAAATATTTCGAATTGAAATGGAACTTCAATGATGAAATATATTATTTTCAAAAATAATAAAATTTAAATTTTAAATAAGTAGAAAATAAAAATATATGATATAGATTTTTTTTTTAGATATTACATGTATACATGCAAAAATGTTAAATCTTTTTAGCTAATTTAATTAGTTTACTAATTGCTCCTCAACTAGTATTAAGTTTTTGGTCATGAATAGAGTTAAGAGTTTATTTGAGACAACTACAACGTTTTATAAAGTTAATTGTTGAGAAATACAAGTTTTTTAAAACTGTGAATGTCATAAATATATATAAAAAACAAATAACTATTCCCTTAAAGTTATCATATATTAACAACTTTAATAGTAAAAAATTTTTAGAAAACAACACGAAAGCAACCAAAAGGCAGCGGCGAAAAAAAATTATGATTAAGATCTAAAAAGCAACGAAGTGAGAAAGTTATCCCAAAATTGAACCTTATCATATTTGTTTTGTATTTGCTATCAACTTTATTCAGGTTTCGTTTGGATCAACTTTGTTAAAGCTATCTACAGTAGATTTTTAAAAAAAATTACAGTGCAATAAATTTTTGTATTAAAGTGCTTTAAAAAGCCAAAAATAAAAAAAATCCCAAATGAAGCCTTAAGCCTAAGGCTTCGTTTTACAAAAATTAAAATATTTGTACTAAAAAACTGTTTTTTAAAAAACAACAATAAAGTCGTCCCAAACAAAGCCTAAGACTTTTTTGAGACGGCTTTCTTTCTGCTTCTTAAAGCAGCTTTCTAGTAGAAAAAAATTAATTTTTCTACTAGAAAGATACTTTGAGAAGCAGTAAGAAAGCCATCCAAAATGAAGCCTAAATCTGAAATTTCCAAGTATTTGAATTAGTAAAAGAATAAGTGCGTAAAGAAGTATTTATAACACTACAAAATAATTTTGGAATGTAGCTATAGCTTAGTAATAATTGATTGAAAGAAGGGGTGAGTGAATTGGTGGCCGAATACCTAAGAATGATGCTATTGAAGAGGACATCTAATAATGCAAGCAATGGGACAAAATTTCTACAAAGAATTTCCTGATGGAATTTTTTAAAAGAAAAAATTCAGCTCTTTATTGTTTTTTTATTAAGTTTTATGTTTCTTTACATATAAATCTCTATCAATAGTGAAGAACAATACATTTAATGTAGAAATTAGAGGAGAGAGCCATTTCAACAAAATTTTATTGGAAATTTCTTTCAGTATTTGTGTTTCAAGAAGTGAAAGGGGAGTTTGAGCTCAATTCTATAAATTTCAGCTTTCTAAGCTGCCAATATTGATATGTTTTTTCATAAAATTCAGCTGAAATTGAGTCACAATTATATAATTAGGTTGTGTGGCAATAAATATGTTGTAACGATGTAAGATGTCGATTTTGTAACGACAACGGGCATTGTTTTGAAAACAAAGTCGTAAACCACCAATGAAAAATGAAAATGATAATATTCGATGAGTGAGGTTTGAATGTACGTGGGCGGTTGATTTAGTTCTATGGATATTAAATAAGAAATTTAGTTTTTATATTTTAAATGAATAAAAATTATATTACAAGAAATTATATTTTAAAAATATTCAAAAAATATTTAAGGCACACATGTAGGACATGGGTGTCCAATTTATATTTAATATTTTTTTAATCCGACAAATTTTTTTTGTGCTGACACATGTTAGACGTGTGCTACACGACTGTCGTGTCGAATATGTGTCGGAAATTGCATGACTCTTTGAGTAGAAGTGTTGGTGCATCATAGTTGTTATGTGTTAGAAAATTTATGGTGATAGAGTTGAAGTTTACTGTTTTAGCTTTTGACAAAAATCAATGGGGACACAAAAGATTATATGAGATTAGAAATTCTTATGTGAAAAATAAATAAAAACTTTGGGGCTTGGCCCAGCTATAACAGTCAACTATTGAATTGGAGATATAAAAATCCTCCATTCTTTAGAAGAAGATGAGATTATCTCAGATTTTTTTTTTTAGATTTCTCTTATAAGAATGACAGAAATTTGGTATTCAAGGATGGACAATATATGATTAAATTTTGAAAGGAGTCTTAAGACTGTGGCACAATCAATTAAACATCATCTAATTAAGATCACAAAAGTACTAAATCTTAACCACCATCAAATTTTTAATGGCTAAATCATTACGAATTTACGATAATTCACTTAGGACTACTATTATTTTGAAGAAATAAAAAATAAAAAGAGAGGAGCCTCCTTTGCAAGGCGCCGCTGCTTAGCCAACAATAGAGACAGGCGAGCGCTTCAGCCAAGCAACTCAGAGATTATTAGGTGCGGAGTGCGGATGGGGAGAACCGTCAGTACAATTATTGGGTACCTAGCGGCACCCGCACTCGGTATTGCTAGATATCACTGGATACCGTTAGGTGCCCAGTACTTGTGCGGACGGAACGCACTCCGCACCTAATAATTTTCCAAGCAATGACATCATATAAAATGATTGTACGATGGCCGTTGATACACATATATATAATATCCGTTGCCACCTTTAATTAAAAAAATTAATATATTAAAATTTAATATTACTCTTATGCTCCATTTTTTTTATTTACACATTAAATATCTCTTATGCTTCATTTGAGATAATTTTTTTATTAATTTTTAAAACAGATTTTTAATAAATTTTTTTAATAAAAAGTTGCTTTAAAAACTAGTAAGAAAGTTATCCCAAATGAAACCTTAAGCTTTATTTGAGATAATTTTTTTCCACTAACTTTTTATTATTTTTAAAAATTTTTTGTTAAAAACTTATTTTAGAAAGCAAAAAAAAAATACTTTTTATAATAAATTTTTAGTATAAAATTTTCTTGAAAGTAGTGAAAAAAATAATGACAAAAAGTTTTCCCAAATGAAATCTTAATTTATTGAGTTTTAAAATATAAATTTAATATATCATGATTTAATTCAAAAAAATAAAAAATAATTTCTTGAATTTTTTTATCAATTAAAATAATTGTCATTTATAATAAAAACTTTAAATAAAATCGTGAACATTATGATATAATGTGCTTTGATTGAGCCCTACTATAGTAACAACAAAGTAAAGCCAGTAGAATAATTTCAACTAGACTTAGCCTTATACATCGTTTTCTTTTTCTAAATTTTTGGTGTAAAAAAATATTTTGACATTTACATTGCTTTATTCTCTATAAGAGCTGAAATTTAAATTTAAGATTTTGCTTGGTACGATTTTATTACTGCTTCTTAAAGTAGCTTTTTAATAAAAAAAGTACTAAAAAGCTGCTTTAAGATGCAGTAACAAAGTCATTTCAAACAAAGCCTAAGACTTCGTTTGAAACAACTTCCTTACTGCTTTTTAAAGTTGTTTTATGAAACAGTAAAAAGCCACCTCGAACAAAATCTAAGGCTTCGTTTGGGACAACTTTTTTGCTGATTCTAAAACAACTTTCCAATAAAACAAAATAAAATTTTCTATTAAAATGCTGCTTCGAAGAGCAATAAAAAAGTCGTCCAAAACGAAACCTAAATCTCCATTTTCACAAAATTTCAGAACACAATAGTGCTAATAATGTTAAAAAAGGGTATTGAATGACTATTTGAAGAGGCCATCCTCTTTTTATTGTGTGAAGCAAGCCTCCATTTTTAAAGCAAGGTTCCCATTATGCCAAGCAATGTCATTTAATCAATTCAATAATATTTATATTTGAAGAATCTACCTTTTATCATAATTTTTTGCTCCTCTCTTCTGTCACCTACCACCCACCCCTTCTCCCTCCAATGCCATCCTTTACTTCTCCAAATTGCATATTGGTCCATGTAAAATCCTTTATTTACACCCCCCACCTTCCCACATTTGGCACATCACTTGTTTGATTGCAAAATTATTCCCAACAAAAGAAAACTCTTAACTAATTAAAACATAGAAACTTTGCTAGAATAGAGTTAATGGTCCAAAATAAATTTTTTTTGAGTTATTTTTTGTTATATTAAGCTATTACTTCAATATTAAATATTTTATGAATATTTAATGCATTTGTTTTTAAAATATTGTTAATATTGACATAAATAAATAGATTTTATTATGACTAATTATGTGTTAAAAAATGACCCGTTTCTTGAATCAGATTTGAAAAATCTGGATTTGAGTTGACACTTTTAATTAACGTATAGAGTTCAAGTTGATCCTTGAATTCACCTTTGATTTGAGAGTGATTAATTAATATTTTTTTTCTTAAACTTTTTTTGTTTATTAATTTGATCTTCTTATTTTTAATCGATCAACTTATGCTTTATAGTGATAAGTTGTTAAAAAAATTTCAAATAAAGACGTGCTATTGGGTCGGATTCAAGTCATCTGAGTTGCCAAATAAATAGATTGGACTTTGGTGTCCATCTTGAACAGTTTAGTACATGGCTCGTGTTTGGATTGATTGAATTCTCCTTGAGTCAATTTCAGGTCGAATTCAAATCTAACTTTTTAACCCATTTTAACGAGAAATATTTAGTGCGGAGTCTGAATGCGAAAAATTATTTGGACTATGAGTATACACACTGTAGATAGTTTGGAATGTATAAATAGTGTATGTACTCACAGTCCGGACGATTCTTCTCGTCTGGACTCCGCACATAATAATGACACCCTATTTATCATACTAATTATTTATGGTTAGATTTATAATTTAATAAAAAAACAATTATTAACATTTTTATATTTTATACTAAATACTTTTCTAAATACTTAGAAAATTGCATGAAAAACACAATGAAAAAGATGTACAGCTTTAAGGCATCGTGTGTACATGGAAAAGATTTATACGGAGACCCGTGAATAAATATAGAATTACTTAGTGAACCTAGACGCTGGGTTCTAGTAGAACATATAATACTTTAAAGGGTAGATACGCAAAATATTTTTTTATGTCTTTTGTTTTGCTTTGCATTTCTGTCATTTGTAGTTTTATGATTTTATGTCGAAAAATCCAGAATTAGATAAAGAGAGGGCCCTCGCTCTACGTATGTCTCCGCCATGGATTGATTCATGAAGAACCCCCTCCCCCTTCTCCTCGATGAACCAGCTACCACGTTCAGATCCTTTTGAATCACGCTTACGCTAAAAATACCTTCTCAGCTTTCCGCCATTTGTTTTCCCTCCTTTTTTTCTTCCGTCTTATTCCCCTTCTTCGCTGTTCTTATCTGTCGGTCGGATTTGGGTTCATTTTTTGACCGGGAAAGGTCTAATTTTCACTGATGGGATGCGCCTGAGGCTGGTCGGGCATTAGTCCGATTGAAGGCAACCGCTGCGTGTGTTGAGTGATGAGGAGGCGTGCTGAGCGGACACTGAAGGAGTTGTATGATCTCACGGAGAGGTTATTGCAACCGGAGGCATGTAAAGTTGTCGCCTTTGTTTCGTCTGGTTAGGGTTACGTCTCTTCTCCACGCCCGATTGGTTAAGTTTAGGCAATCCGTTTGTTTCCCTCCTTTTTTTTTGTCTTTCGTCGCCCTTTTCTGGAATCGTTTTGGTGTTACTGATGAACGGGATTTGTTCTGCTGTGATTTAGAGAGAGGATCGGGGTGCTCTTCTTCTTCTTTTCTTTTTCTTATTGTTTTCTTTCAAAAAAATTTTTTTTTTCTGGTGGTTGAGAGTAAACGAGTTGATGCGATAGATTGAAGTCCGGAAGCAGGGATTTCATAGTGTGAGTAGGTAATTATTTTGAATTACAATTTGTCTTTGTGTAGGACAGTGGTGTGAATTCCTTTTTTTAAATGTTTTTCTTTTTTAAAATTCTTTTGGTAGCTATTTTTGTCAACTAGTTCATCCGCAACAAAGCCTGTAGCACTATTGAAACCCCAGCTCTGTAGCAGCCGCGTAGATTACTGTTTTCTTTTTCCTTTTATTTCTTTCTACTTATTTTTGCGTTGGCTCTGGGATCGATTATTTTGATAACTAACACAAAACTGCTTAATTTGCATTTTCAGATCACACCTGTTCTGAAGGGTAGCTGTCGCATTCAAGGACCTGTGGATGATTTGGACCTGAAGGATATGCAGGCGACTGATTCTGTAAGAGCTTAACTGTGATCAGAAAGATACCTTCTTGCAGATATTTTTATTCTAATAGTTTTTCTTTCTTGAATGTCAAATGTTAGATAAATTGCATAGAAAAAAAAAATTTTGTTACCTAAATATCATTTATTGAAATCTTCGCTAAGTCTTGTATATATATATGACGTCAAACTAAAAAATATTAGCGCAACCTTGTAAAGAAGAAAGACAACCTATAATTGTGACACAAGTGGTAAATGGTATATATTATATGATGAAGCAAATGAGTCATTATTCAAACTTATAACCTTAGTATGAATAGAACAACTCAACTATGCTAGTTAAGATACTCAAATCACTAACCCCTAAAGTCACACAAATAAATGTTCCACGCACAAAGAGATATGGTGATATAATAAAACTTAACTACACTAGCAAGGAAGCATTCTATCATATGGGTTGCCATCTACTGTTTTTATTTTCCTTTTGGAGTTTGATGGTATCTTTCTATAATCATTATAGCTCAATCACCATATACAATTCAAACATATGATAGTGCAAACATGAAATGTAAACTAATCTAACAAGTTTGACTTAAGAATTTTTATGTCGTTCGACGCCAAACCTCAGTTAATATCTATGCCTAAGCACTCCTTTGCTTTAGGATTCCATCAACTACCCATGGAAAAGAAGACCTACTTTTTCGGCGAAGTACTCTTCACACCCGATAGTACAAACTCAACACCTCTTCAAATCGGTGGGACAAACCCAAATCCCTAAATATAAGATTTAGATTACCTTTCTAAAATTCTCTTATTTTTTGTGGTGTATAAGGCTTGCATCAAAAAATAAATAAAATATACACAATTTGTAGAAGAAGTTGTATGATATACAATAAAAAATACTTTACAAAGCTATTAAGAGATTAAGGGATAAAGATCACCAAAAGGGTGATTTAAAGGATATTGATATTTGACGAGCGCTTCAATATTTATGATAAATCACCTCAAAATGATTTTATGATAAAGCTTTTAATACTTTTTTAAGCCTATAAAATTCTTATCTTAAGAGAAAGAAATAAAAAAAAAAAATCCAAAAATTAGCTCAAGATTTACCCGACATCTAATCACATTAGTTAGTACTATGCCAAGTGGGCAACAATAAAAGCTATGATTGAGCGCTATCAAAATATTTCAATATGATTTATATGGTGTTGTAAAGGGTAGTAACATGGAATTTAAATATTAAGAACTTTTAGTTTATTAATAATCAGTCTAACACCAAAATATATGAAATTATTTGTAAACAACTTAATGAATCCAATGGAATGAGAATTAAGCTCAAATTCTTTAAGTAGAATAGAGTCATATAAATAATCATTATTAATACATTAACCTGATTAAGCAAATTTAATATAATAATTAAAACATATGAACTTTTTGAATGGTCGTGGGACTCATAAGTTAGGTAATCTTTATAGGGATCCTTAAGCACACAAATTAAGATTCTAATCTTTGGATCAATTCTCTTATGGCTCTTAGATTGCAGTAGATTTGTCTCTTCTTCTAGTTGTCAGCTCCTCTTATGGGCTTTTTATTTTTTGCAAAGAGCTTTGATTTCTTTTCATGATAAGATTTTTGGAGAATTTTATATATACATTCACACTTTGTATAGAATCAATCAGTCAAGTAATACAATTCAAAGTTTTTTTTTTTTCTATTTCTACTTTTCTACATAGTATCAGAGTGAGGTTAGAGTTTCCTTCTTCCAATCTTTTTATTCCTTTCCTTCTTATCGGGATGTTTTATTCTCTTCATTATGTATGATTTTTTTAACTTCCCTTTCGAAGAGTCAACCATCATTAATGGTGTAAGTTAGATTAAGGAAGAATTTTGATAGGAAGTTCTTGCTGAAATTTATGAAAATCTTTAGCTGAAATCTGATTTCAGTAATTTAAGAAAACTAACGACAAGAAAATCAGGAATAGAACACACAAGAACACTTTTTTAATTGAAAGTTTGATGAAAGAAAGACAAAATATAAGTGGATCTTCAATTGGAGAGGAAGATTGGGCTCTCCTAAATCTGTAGTCGCTGGCTAGAGCCCAAACACCCTAAGGACAATCTAAATTCAGCAAACAACACATGCCCTTAACCCTAGAAAAATCACCTATTTAAAGCAAACAATAAACTACAAATACCCAAAATAGCCCTCCCCCAATTCCTAAATCTGCCCTCAAATCAGCCCCCTCTCCTGTGGCTCCCACACTCATCGTATCAACACTTCCCCTCCCTGGAAAAAAAAAAAAAAACACACACCTTGTCCTCAATGTGGAAGGATAGAAAATGATTAAAGAACACCTTATCTCTAAGGGGGCCACCTGGCTAGCCTCGAATCTCGGAGATCCTCCAGGCTTTTTGCATTTCCACCAAGTATCCTAGCCCTGCTTCTTGTATCGCCTTGACCATGGTTTTGAGAGAAACCATAGTTTTGGATAGGCTAGGTTCCCCTCTAATAACCACTTTCCTCCCTTAAACCTCGAATTCCATCGCTAGCATCTGGCAATCAATCTTAGTCTTTCCCAACTTCTACCGTCATTTTATTCCCAGGATGATATCAGTGCTCCCTAACTTGAATGAGAGAAAGTCCTCCATCACCTGGACTCCATGTATGGTTAGAACCACCCCCTACACACTCCTTTACATGTCTCCATCTTCCCAGTGCCCATTATCTCCCCATAACACATTGTGTCCACCAGTTTCACCCCCAATTGGTTTACGACCTGGTTGGTGATGAAGTTGTGTGTAGCCCATTTATCTATCAACACCACTTCCTCCATGTCTACTATTTCTCCTCTCACTTTCATGGTGTTATTAGGAGTGAATTCCACCACTAAGCTTAAGGATACTGCTATGTCTAAATGCAGTTTCCCCCCCTCCACCGATGCCTCACTCCCACCTCCCTCAACTTCCTCGTCATCACAGAAGGTGAGACCTGAAGGGTTCGGTCCTTACACTTGTGTCACAGTGTATACCTCTCATCACATCTGAAACATAACTCTTTTGCCCGCCTATCACGCTTCTTTGTTTCTTTAAGGCGCTTGAAGTTGTCTCCAGAACGAACTCCAGTTCCCTTCTCCTTCGGTGCTTCCCTTTGATTCTTGGTGCTAGGGTTGTAGAGGTATAATAGGGAATACTTGTGTTCACAAGTAAATCTAACCAAAATCAAGTACCACAACAAGGAAAAATTGCTGTACACAGCAGTAAAAAAACAGTGGAAAACAGTGGAAAACAGAGGAAAACTGAGAGAAAGCTTGTAGGAAAACCACTAGAGCAATTGTATTTCACTAGTAGATTCAAGAAAACAAGCAAATATACAATTTCCTTCAATTCGAGAGGAATGAATAACTCTCCAAATCTCCGACAACGGCAAGAGCCCACACTACAAACCCTAGATCTCAAAAAAACATTCAAATTCAAGAAGATCCCCTAATTCCCTCATTACTCCCTAATTAAAGCTAAAGGAAGGATACAAATTCCCTAAACATCATTTTAATTCAAAAATTCCCTCCAAACGAATTGTTTAATGCATGCTTGGGCCCACTCCATCTTCCGCCCCTCCCTCTGCTTGGTTCCGCCTGACATTGGGCCGCCGGGTGTAGAATCGGACCGGTCCTACTGGGATCAGTCCAGGCGTAACATTACTCCTCTCCCAAAGATTCACCTTATCCTCAAGGTGAAAGTATGGGAATGCTGCTTCACCATCTCATAGGGCTCCCAAGTGGCCTCGTAGTCGGGGAGATCCTTCCATTTGATCAACACCTCTTTGTTTCCCTTTTTATCCAACCTTACCCCTTCCAGCTCCACGGATTCCATGACCACCTCCAAATCCTCTGTCAATGATGCTGGTAATTCCACACTAGCTGCATGCTCTCCAAGTGCTCTTCTCAGTTGTGACACATGAAACACCAGGTGTATGGTAGCGAAGGAGGGTAACTTTAGATGATACGCCACTGCTCCAATCTTCCCCAAGATCTCATAGGGACCAAAGTACCTCGGGGCCAATTTCTCGTTCCTCCTATTAGCCACTGATTTTTGCCTGTAAGGCCTTATATTCAAGTACACCTTCTCCCCTACTTCATATTGTATGTCTCTTCTGTGTGTATTTGCTTGCTTCTTCATGATTTGTTGTGCTCTTTCCAGATGTTTCTTTAACTCTTCCAACATAAGGTCTCTTTTCTCTAGGTATTGTTCAACTGAAGAGATAGGTGTACTTCCTCTTCCATAGTGCACTAGGTGTGGGGGGTCCCTCCCATACAACTCTTTGAACGAGGACATCTGAGAAGCAGAATGGTACGAGGTGTTGTACCAGTACTCCGCCCATGGTAACCATTGAGCCCACTTTCGTGGTGTTTCTGAAGCAAAACACCTCAAATATGTCTCCACGCTCCGATTTACCACCTTTGTCTGTCCATTTGTCTGAGGATGGTAGGCAGTACTTCTCTTGAGGACAGTACCCTGCATTCGGAACAATTCCCTCCAAAATTGACTAAGGAACACTTTGTCTCTATCAGACACAATTGATTCGGGCATCCCGTGTAATCTAACCACTTCCCTGATAAAAGTTGCTGCCACTGATTCCGCGGTGTACGAATGTCGTAGGAGGATGAATACATACTTACTGAGTCGGTCTACCAGTACCAAAATGACTATGAATCCCTCTGAGCGGGGTAGGCCGTCGATGAAATCCATGGACACTTCCTCCCATACTCTGTTTGGAAGTGCCAATGATTGGAGTAACCCTCCTGGTGCCATTGCCATGTATTTATTTTTCTGACACACCTCTCACCTTGCCACCATCTCCTCCACATTCTTATGCATCCCCTTCCAGTAGAGTTCAGCTGCTAACCTTCTGAATGGCCTCCAACTGCACTGCCATGGAACTCCTGAATGGCCTCCAACTGCACTGCCATGGAACTCCTGCAACAAGTGGGGAATATGTATGGAAGTTCGTGGCATCACCAACCTCCCGTGATACAATAGTCTCTCTCTCTCAATGCAGTAACCCGGATGGCTACTCTTGTCTTTCCTCAGATCCTTCCTGATCTTTTCCAATTCTTCATCTAACCTGCTCTCTTCCTTGATGGCCCCCCAGTTGACCATCAAGGGTACATACAGAGCTAACTCATGGAGCTTCCCCACACATCTGGATAGGGCATCCGTTGCTTCCAAACCAGGCCAGTATTGGATCTCGAAATCGTAGCCCAAAAGTTTGGATAGCCACCGCTGATGCTCCTCAGTCACCATCCTTTGCTCCAAGAGATACTTTAAACTCCTCTGATCAGTCCGGACGATGAAATGTCGACTCAAAAGATAGGGGCGCCACTTCTGAATGGCCAAGACAATCGTCATCAGCTCCTTCTCATACACTGACTTCAGTCTTGCCTTGGTTGATAGCACTTGACTGAAGTATGCTACAGGCCTGTGGTTCTGCATCAACACTGCTCTCAACCCATATCCTGACGCATCGGTCTCTACAACAAAGGCCTAATTGAAATCTGGAAGGGCTAGAATAGGAACAGTGGTCATGGCTTCCTTCAACCTCTCGAAGGCCTGGGTCGCTGCATCTTCCCAGGAGAAGTTGTCTTTCTTCAGCTGCTCAGTCAAGTGCCATGCAATGGTACCATACCCCTTCACGAACTTCCTGTAATAACCAGTCAATCCTAGGAAACCCCTCAACTCTCTTAGATTCCTAGGTAGTGGCCATTTCTGCATTGCCTCAATTTTGGTTTGGTCTGCTGACACTCCTTGGGCTACCACATGTCCCAAATATTCCACACTGGACTGAGCAAAACTGCATTTCTTCAGGTTGGCTCTCAATTGATGCTCCAGCAGTACTTCTAAGACCATCCTCAATTGTTCCAAGTGCTCCTCCCCAGTCTTGCTATATACTAGAATGTCATCAAAGAAGACAAGGACAAACTTCCTGAGGTACTGCTTGAACACCCTGTTCATCAAGGACTGAAATGTGGCCGGAGCATTGGTCAACCCAAAGGGCATTACCAAGAATTCATAATGTCCTTCATGTGTCCTGAACGCTATCTTTGGAACATCTGCCTTTCTTATTCTGATCTGGTGGTATCCGGATTTTAAGTCCAGCTTGGAAAACATCACTGCCCCATGCAGCTCATCCAACAGCTCATCAATCATCGGAATTGGGAACTTGTCTAGTACAGTGCCCTTATTTAGAGCCCTGTAATCCACACAGAATCTCCAACTCCCATCCTTCTTCTTGACCAGGAGAACTGGACTAGAAAAAGGGCTGACGCTGAGTCTGATGATCCCTGCCTCCAGCATTTCCCGGATCAACTTCTCAATCTCATCTTTCTGAATCTGTGGGTAATGGTAAGGGCGGACGTTGATCGATGTCTCCCCTTCTTTCAAAGTAATGACATGCTCCAACTCCCTCTGAGGAGGTAAACCTTGGGGATGTTGAATGACCTCGCTGAACTGGTGTATGAGCGGCTGCACTGTAGGTGGAACATTGCCTTTTTTCCTATAATCTGATGCCTTCCAGGCGGTGCAACTCCACTAAGTAGCCTCCTCCCTCCTCCTGAAGGGTTCTGATCAGGGATTTGAGAGAAACCCTGTCTTGGTCAGCCCGGCATCACCCTGGATCATCATTCTTTTTCCTTCCACCACCAGCTCCATCCTCATTCCTCAGTGTACCCCAATTGATCTTGGTCTTTCCCAATGTTTGCAACCACTTTATCCCTAGGATGACGTCAGTGCTCCCCAATTCCAAAGGAAGGAAGTCCTCCTTCACCTGGATCCCTTGAATCTTCAGCACCACCCCTCTACAAACTCCTCTACACATTTCCACTTTACCTGTGCTTATCATCACCCCATAGCCTCCGATATCCACTAACTCCATCCCCAACAACTTAACGATCTGGTTGGAAATGAAATTGTGGGTTGCCCCACTGTCAATCAACACCACCACCTCGCGGTCAGCTATCTCTCCTCTCACTTTCATAGTGTGACTCGGGGTGAATCCCACTACAGAGTTTAGAGAGATTTTTGCCACATCCAGGTGTAGCTTCTCCTCTTCAGATCTGCTCCCACCTTCCTCCTCGTTTTCCTCGTCTTCACAGACAAGGAGAGCCTGAAGAGTTCGGTCCTTGCACCTATGCCCCAGCATGTACTTCTCATCACATCTGAAGCACAACCCCTTTGCTCTCTTATTCTGCATCTCATTCTCTGTCAGCTTTTTGAATTGTCCCCCTCAAGTTTTCTCTTTTGGCGCTTCCTTCAGACTTCCTGGCGCTGCCCCTTTTGATGGTAAGAAGGTAGTAGTCATCTTATATGATTCCCCAGAATAGTTCCCTCGAGCTCCTCTTTCTGATTTCTTCTGATCTTCTACCAACTGCGCCAGCTCCATAGCCTTCCCTAGGTTCCTCGGCTCAAGCACCCAGACTACTGTTCGGATCTCCGGTTTTAGCCCCTTCATGAAGTTCCCTTCCAGGGCTGACTCTGAAATGTGATCCAATCTGCTAGCCAAGAACTCGAACTTGTCCCGGTAGTCTACCATTGTCTCCTCCTGAGTCAGAGCAAAGAATTGCTCATAGAAGTCTCCTCCCCCATCGGCTCGAAAACGTTCCAATAAGCAATCCTTGAACTCTCTCTAGCTCCGGATGGGCTCCCTCCTGTCACGCCACTGATACCAGGCCAAGACTTTTCCTTCCAAACACAATCCCGCCGCCGTCAGCTTCTCTTCCTCTGTCAACCCGTTGACAACGAAGTAACCCTCCACCTTGTAGATCCAGCCATGACCATCTTCCCCCTTAAAGACGGGCATCTTCAGCTTCCTCACCCATGGGTCTCCCTCGTTTCCTCTGAATCCTCCATAACCTCTCATTCCTCAAAAAGGAGGTGCTCCCCAACTTTCACGATCTTCCCTCCGGCGGTTATACCCGAACCCTTCAACATATTCTCCTCTTCTCCCTTCAAAATCAGTCCCTCAGCGATGAAAATCTTCCCTTCTCGCTCCAAAATCAGCACCCCTTCGGTCATTTCCCAGACTCATCTCCTCTCTACAAAGTGGCTCTAGAGGTGGCATGTCGTCCTCTCCCTCAAGGATCTCCACTTCCAGATTTCTCCTCCCCTTAAACGGGTTCGGATTCCCTCCTACGCCATGGCCTCCGATGATCTCTCTTGCTTCCGATGTCGTCGGATTTGTCTTCATCTCAAGTAATTTTTTTAGCATTTCTTCCATCACGGTGAACTTCCCCTCCAACTGATGCGGACATCCAACCGTCCATGCCAATCCGAGGAGCTGAAGATCGACGACCGAGATCACTTTGCTTTATTTTCGTTTATTAAGTGTATTTTAATTTAGTTTTGCAATTTCTCATTTTACCCTCTTGTTTTATGTAAGCCCAAGGGGCGAATGTGTCTTTTAATTTCTCTTGAGGCCTATATATAGAGGCCCCTTCTCTTGTATTTGGAGGATGGATTATTGATAATGGAAAATTTTATTTTCGTGTTGATCTCTTAGTGAGTTCAGAAGGATCTCTTTGTGAGTTCCGACTTTCCCAAGATCTTTTTGTGAGTTCTTGAGGAGAGTTTCGCGGATCTCTTTGTGAGTTCCGAGATTCTCAAGATCTCTTTGTGAGTTCTTGAGGAGAGTTTCGTGGATCTCTGTGTGAGTTCAGACATCCCTACAATCTCCTTTGAGATCTTGAAGTTTAAGAGCGTGAGGTTAGAAATTCCTAGATTTCCCCAAACTTCTCATCCTCTACCAAGCTCGGGCTTTTCCTCCCCAAGTTCTCCTTGCCGTCGGCCCTGTTGGCCCGTCCAGAAATTCACCCGCCGGCCATCCCTTAGGCCGACGCCCACCAACCCCCACCTCCCCCTCTCTTCCTCTTTGTGAGTTCCGAGATTCTCAAGATCTCTTTGTGAGTTCTTGAGGAGAGTTTCGTGGATCTCTGTGTGAGTTCCGACATCCCTACAATCTCCTTTGAGATCTTGAAGTTTAAGAGCGTGAGGTTAGAAATTCCTAGATTTCCCCAAACTTCTCATCCTCTATCAAGCTCGGGCTTTTCCTCCCCAAGTTCTCCTTGCCGCCGGCTCTGTTGGCCCGTCTAGAAATTCACCCGCCGGCCATCCCTTAGGCCGACGCCCACCAACCCCCCATCTCCCCCTCTCTTCCTCCTTGGAATAAAGAAATTTCTTAATTAGGAGAGGCTCACAATTAATGACAATTCAAATTCAAAATTTGAATTTGAATTAGCATTAATTACTCCTTGAATTCGTCCCTCCAATTAAGCCAATAACCATTAATTTAAATCTGAAATTTAATTTCAGATTTAAATCAATTAATCCTCACAATTAATGACAATTCAAATTCAAAATTTGAATTTGAATTAGCTTTAATTACTCCTTAATTTCAGATTTTCATTCTCTCTCCCCAAATTGATTTGGGCTTTAATTAACCTTGCCACCTAGGCAAGTATATGACATTTACGTTTCACATCAGTTTGGTATCAGAGCATGGTTGCTCACCCGGGATGCGAACTCAACGGAGTCGAGTCTTTTCCACCCCGGGAGAATGATGCGGACATCCAACCGTCCATGCCAATCTGAGGAGCTGAAGATCGACGACCGAGATCACTTTGCTTTATTTTCGTTTATTAAGTGTATTTTTATTTAGTTTTGCAATTTCCCATTTTATCCTCTTGTTTTATGTAAGCCCAAGGGGCGAATGTGTCTTTTAATTTCTCTTGAGGCCTATATATAGAGGCCCCTTCTCTTGTATTTGGAGGATGGATTATTGATAATGGAAAATTTTATTTTCGTGTTGATCTCTTAGTGAGTTCAGAAGGATCTCTTTGTGAGTTCCTACTTTCCCAAGATCTCTTTGTGAGTTCTTGAGGAGAGTTTCGCGGATCTCTTTGTGAGTTCCGAGATTCTCAAGATCTCTTTGTGAGTTCTTGAGGAGAGTTTCGTGGATCTCTGTGTGAGTTCCGACATCCCTACAATCTCCTTTGAGATCTTGAAGTTTAAGAGCGTGAGGTTAGAAATTCCTAGATTTCCCCAAACTTCTCATCCTCTACCAAGCTCGGGCTTTTCCTCCCCAAGTTCTCCTTGCCGCCGGCCCTGTTGGCCCGTCTAGAAATTCACCCGCCGGCCATCCCTTAGGCCGACGCCCACCAACCCCCCATCTCCCCCTCTCTTCCTCCTTGGAATAAAGAAATTTCTTAATTAGGAGAGGCTCACAATTAATGACAATTCAAATTCAAAATTTGAATTTGAATTAGCATTAATTACTCCTTGAATTCGTCCCTCCAATTAAGCCAATAACTATTAATTTAAATCTGAAATTTAATTTCAGATTTAAATCAATTAATCATCCCAATTAATGACAATTCAAATTTAAAATTTGAATTTGAATTAGCTTTAATTACTCCTTAATTTCAGATTTTCATTCTCTCTCCCCAAATTGATTTGGGCTTTAATTAACCTTGCCACCTAGGCAAGTATATGGCATTTACGTTTCACATCACCAACCTTTCATTGTTGGAGGTGATTTGATTTTGAAAATCGAAAAATCTTCCCTCCAAATCAGATTTCAATTGTCCGACTTCGCCTTCCAAGACTTCTTCTACCTTCTTTCCGGCATCGTTCTTCCCCACGGGTCTCAAGTAACTCACTTCCGGAAGCCAAAAGCTCGCTGAAAAATCAAGATTTCAGCCGCCTAAGGTCTCAAATCGATGCTCTGATACCAATTTGATAGGAAATACTTGTATTGACAAGTAAATCTAACCAAAATCAAGTACCACAACAAGGAAAAACTGCTGTTCACAGCAGTAAAACAGCCAAAAACACTGGAAAGCAGAGGAAAACTGAGAGAAAACTTGTAGGAAAACCACTAGAGCAATTGTATTTCACTAGTAGATTCAAGAAAACAATCAAAGATATAATTTCCTTCAATTCGAGAGGAAGGAATAACTCTCCAAATCTTCGGCAACGCCAATAGCCCACACTACAAACCCTAGATCTCAAAAAAACATTCAAATTCAAGAAGATCCCCTAATTCCCTCATTACTCCCTAATTAAAGCTAAAGGAAGGATACAAATTCTCTAAACACCCTTCTAATTCAAAAATTCCCTCCAAACGAATTGTTTAATGCATGCCTGGGCCCACTCCATCTTCCGTCCCCTCCCTCTGCTTGGTTCCGCCCGGCATTGGGCCGCCGGGTGTAGAACCAGACCGATCCAACTGGGACCGGTCCAGGCGTAACAAGGTACTCCTGCAAGCCTCTCCCATGATGTAGCTCCTATTGGCATTTTTCCTCCAATATTTTCCTCCATCCTTTGAACAAGCTCCATTGTCTCTCTCAACCCTCTAGGTCTTCGCACCCTGAGCTCTGCTCGTATGCCCTCCCTAAACCCCTTCATGAAATTCCCTTCCAACCCTTGAAAATTTCTCTCAGTCTTCCTAACAGCAGCTCAAACTTCCTTGATACTTCATGATTGCCCCCTCTTGAGTTAGGGCATTGAATTGTTTGTGGAGGTCTCCTTCCTGAATGGCTTGGAAACACTCCAACAAACACTCCTTAAATTCCCCCCATGAATAGATCAGATATCGACCCCCCCCCCCCCCCTGAAACCAAGCTAGGTCTTTTCTCTCCAAACATAGTCTTGCCACCATAAGTTTTTCCCCTTTTGTCAGGCCGTTGATCGCAAAGTAACGCTGCACCTGATACACCCAACCCTAAGCATATTCCCCTTCAAACACTGACATCTTCAACATTCTTGATCTTGCATCCATATCCCAATGACTTCTCCCTCCGTTAGTTCCTCCTATGTAATGATGGTGTGAATTTCTCCCTTCCTCTCTTAGCTAATTTGGACCCCATGGCTCCGCCCAACCATGACCTCCTCCAATCCACCTCTCTCCATGCCCGGTACCCAAAGGGTTTGACCTCCCCCCTCCATGCTGTCCTTCCTTCGGAATATCCTGATCCGCCCATCCATGGAGCCCCCATGGCGGTCATTGCTGGAAAACACTCTCCACTTCATCATTGTCCTCCGGAATCTCCTTACCCTTTAGTTATGCCCTCAGAACCGCTAGTGAGGCTTTTAATTGCATTTCGATCAACTTCTTCATCATGTCATCCATATTTTTGAAGCGGCTCTCTATGGATGACAGTCTTCCTTCCGTGCCGGAATATCTTTCCTCCACTACAGCCTTGAGATTTTCCATCTCGCCTTCCAACATCTCCATCTTCTTTGCTGACTTCATGGATTTAGGTTTCAAACTGTGAAAAACAACAACAATTGGCGAATCAGGTCTTCAAACGGTGAAAATCAACAAGGTGAGAAGAAAAATGCAGTAGAAATCAGTGACGGGGACTTAAATTTTAGCCCAGGACACCACTTTGATACCAATTTGATAGGAATTGCTTGTATAAATTTATGAAAAGCCTTAGCTGAAAATCAAATTTCAACAATTTCAGAAAACCAACGACAAGAAAATCATGAATAGAACACATAATAACACTCCTTTTTATTGAAGGTTTTATGAAAGAAAGACAAGATACAAGTGGATCTTCAATTGAGAAGGAAGAATTGGCTCTCTAAAATCTCTAGTCGCCGGTTAGAGCCTAAACACCCTAAGAATAATCTAAATTCAGCAAACCACACATACTCCTAATCCTAGGAAAATTACATGCTTAAAGAAAACAATAAACAACAAATACCCAAACAAAACTCCCCCAATTCCCTACCGACTCCACCCTCAAATCAACCCCCAAATCTATCATCTTCAATTAGGAAACATTTCTTAATTAACCCCCTCCAAATCAATCCCCAAATATGCCCTTTTTAATTATGAAATATTTCCTAATTAATCCCCTTCAAATCAGCCCTCTTCAATTAAGAAATATTTCTTAATTAATCCCATCCAAATCAGTCCCCTTCTTCTGCGGCTCCCGCTCCCGCTATATCAAATTCCAGGAGCTACAAATATTTTATCGCTTGAATGGGAAAAATTATTTGAAGTGATCCTAAATTGTGAAGACTTTTATGAAATGAAATGAAAATATCCATTACCTTATGGATCCTCCTCTGGAGTTGAATGACCCAACGTTTGTACTTTGGGATGGATTTCATGATTATGACATGATTGTGAAATACTATAATGCTTGAAAAAATTGCTTTTATATGCTCATCTTCATCATAAAAGAAGTTTGGAATGCTGTCAAACAAATGTATTGAAAAGTGAAGGATGTTGTCCTCATTGACGAGATCAAAAGTAATATTTTTAATACAATGAAAGGCTATTGGCTTAAACTTGATTATTATCTAGATTTTAAGATGACATATTGTAACAATGCGGTAATTCTCAAACAATTTGTATAAAGCGACATCATATTTGAGCTTTTTGTGGGATTCAATAATGGCTTCAACTAAGTTCACGTCTAAACTTAATTAGAGAAAACCTATCATCAATAAATGAAAATTTTCTCTCATATAATAAAAAGAAAGAAGGTTAATAATGCTCAACACTTTACTCTGTGAAAAGATCTATCATGACAACCACTAAATCTCAACAAACTTGTTGTTGTGGACTCTTTTCCTAAAGGATAAAAGCATTCTTCCAAAGATAATCTACAGGGCAATTCTACATTAATAAATGATTGATAAAAAAAAAAAAATACTGAAAGCTCCACAAAAAGCCTCTAGGCTATGGTGGAGATAAGGCATATCACTAAAACAACAGATCTATCTTTTGGAATCAAAAGTGCTCAATCTAGAAGAAATTGACTAATTCAGGATCTTTTTCAACTCTCAAGAAAAATTATTTGGATCATGCTCTCTAATTCAAAATGATATGATTTCTAACTCTTATATTTTCAATGTCTTAAATAATTCTTGGTACATTTGAATCCTAGATTCAAGAGCCACTGACTACTAATCAACTTTGCCAATTTTTTTCAAATCTATAAATTCTGTCTTAGCTGTGGAAAAATAAAAGTGATTGATAGTCCTCTAATGATTATTATGGGCCAAAGAAATATTTCAATTTTTTCCATAATTATACTTTGTAATGTATTGCATGTTCCTTAGTTTATAGTAAATTTTCTATCAATTAATAAAATATCTAAAATATATAACTATAAGGTTGCATTTTTTGCTAATCAATATGTTTTTAAGGACCTCATTACGTGAAAGATGATTGAGCAAGTCAAAGAGAAATATGTACTAGTTCTTGAAGATGAAAATCACTTATCATATTCTTTCATTTTCATTCTCAATTTAGAAGCCACTAAGGAACATCATTATAGGCTAGGGAATTCCTCTTTCAAAAATTTAATTTTGTATATTTCTTTTTCTTTTTTTGAACGTAAACATGAAAGTGTTTTATTATGAGGCTTGTGAAATTGCCAATATTATTATGATATTTTCCCTAAAAGTGATTTTAGATCGTCAACTCCTTTTCCAATTCTTTATGTTGACATTTGAGGATCTTCTATAATTACCAACATTTATGGAGCTACAAAATTTGTCACATTTATTAATTATTTAACTCATATGACATGTATATCTCTTATCAAATAAAAATTAGTTATCAACATTATTCTTCTCATCTTTACTATCATGATACAAAAATAATTACATACTAATATCAAGATATTTTAGACTAATAATGCTCGTGATTACTTTCTTAACACATTATCTTCTTTCTTCCAGAGAGAAGGTACCATACACCAATTCTCTCCTGACACCCCCAACAAATTAAAGTGTTAGAAAGAAAAGACTGTCATCATATGGAAGTCACCATGACTCTTCTTTTTCATAATCAAATGCCATAAAAGATAATGTGGAGAAGTTGTGGAGAAGTTGTCCTTACTAGCACGTACCTAATTAATAGAATACCTTCAAGAGTGATTGGCTTTGAAAGTCCTAGAAATTATTTGGGTGATTTCTTTCCGATAAGTAGCTTCCTATAAAAAATTACTCCAAAAATCTTTAAATGCATTGTTTATATCCACGCTCACAAACAACATAAAGGTAAACTTCATCTTAGAGCTTTCAAATACATCTTTATTGGGTATTTCTTCACTCAAAAATGGTATAAGTATTTTCGTCCCATTATCAAAAAATTACTTCAGAAGATGCCACCTTTGATGAGAAGAAAAGTTTTTACAATCGAACTCATCTTGAGGGGAAGAACTTTTAGCTAGAAGATGGATTTGATGAAATATCTTTCATCTTGATATCCTTACAACATGAACTCCAAAACATCTAGTTTATATCTTTTCAAGTTTATACATGAAGGAATATGCTTAGCTAAAATCTCCAGCAAGCTCAAGACTCTGTCATAACTATTTTAAGGTAAAAATGATCAATCTATCACTACACATTTTATTCTATGTCTCATCTTTTATAAACGTGTTATCACAAGTAGTCTTGAGCTCAAAAAATTGTGCCAATGCTTTTGCATCGATTTTGATTCTTATGAAGATATCTTGAGTGGCAAAAATGTGCCAGCACCAGTGAATGCATTCATTGAGATATATTTGGAGGTTGTGCGAAAGAGAACATAAGGAGTTGCAAGTTTGTAAAGCCCACTCCTATGCAGTTGTAGGAGAATTTTTGTATCCTCAAAC
This sequence comes from Dendrobium nobile, assembly GCA_022539455.1. Taxonomy (NCBI): domain Eukaryota; kingdom Viridiplantae; phylum Streptophyta; class Magnoliopsida; order Asparagales; family Orchidaceae; genus Dendrobium; species Dendrobium nobile. Next base: position 102,324 of record JAGYWB010000056.1, on the reverse strand, counting down.
GGATTGCATATTTTATAATCGGGCACGGCATAAGAATATGATATATCACCCCGAAGGGCAAAAATATCATCTCCTTATGGACTCAATCATAAAATTTACAATTATTTAACAGAGATTCCCCCACTCGATGTTTGGTCGAGTGGGGTTTATTTATTCTGGGGTACAGACATCCCATAGGGGCAAGCCCCTATGGTTAATTACTTCCCAAATTTGGTTTGGGAAAACTTTTGATTAAACTAGTGGTTTTCTTCATTTTGAAGTCATTTAAATGTTGGCTAAAGCTTGATTTTTGTTTTAAAAATTCATGAAAGTCTTGCTTAAAAGTTTTGGTCCTTTAGGAATTTCGAGGAATTGATCAACTTAGATTTAGATTTTTGGGAAAGAAAGCCAAAGGAGTTGAAGTAGGGGCACTTGATTCTGAGATGAAACTCAGAGGTGCCCAAACTATCCTATGTTGGGCTTTACATTTTAACAACCTAATTTTGATTTAAGTTGATATTTTATTAGAAGATTGGGGCTTACATCCCAACAACACTTGTTGGAGGAATTGCCCGAAAGTTGAGGGTTTATAGGGTGATTTGGAATCAACCCGTGCCTCTGACCCTAAGACTAAGGTGAGGACTACCGATAGGTAGCGCCTCGAACCTAGATCTAACGAGTGCAAAGAGGGACTTACAAGCTACACCTCACAAGAGGCATAACCCGCCCGACCTCTGGATTTATCATCCCGCCTGGAAGGGACTACCAGCTAAACTCCCCCTAATCGCTTTTAAAACCATGCTATTCGGTCTCAATGCAAATGTAGAGTGGTAGGGTTGTTTTTATTTAGAGGGTAGGTCTTATAGCTTGGCTTTGAGGCCAAGATGCCTTTTTATGTGGGTATGCAAAATGTTGACTCATAAAGAAAAGATTTTATTATCTAGTCCTTAAGTTGAGGCATTCTACATGTGACACATTTTTGGCTATGCATGTTTATTTTCGTTTTGAAAACTTGGCTCCTTGAAGGGAGCCATGCAATTTTCCTTATTTGAAAGACATGGAGCCTAATTTGATTTTATTATTAGGTTGCTTACATGTTAAGGGGTAGAAAATTTAGTTTTTAACCTAAGAGCCTAACGTAATCAAGTCCAGGCCACACCCACAAAAACAAGAGAAGAAACCTAGGAAAAACATGCTTTTCTAATGCGCACCCAGTAAACACTTCAACACATGCTTATATATAAATAAAATGCAGAAATGTAGATAAAGTCCAATTTATTACAACCAAATTTGGCAGCTGAGTTGCCTGCCATTATACAACCCAGTTGAATTAATTACAGACTCTACTTGTGGGGATCTTCAAGCTTTAACCTTCAAGGAGGTCTTTGAGCTTCATCTCCAAAATGATACTTTCTTCTTTGATCCTCCTTGCTTTCTAATTCAAACCCCACAAGTTTTACATCCTATTTCTACCAAATACATGATAAAAAAAAAGACTCAAATCTGCAAAACAGAGTTAGGAGGCAGTTTATATAATTAAGCATGTAATCATCTCAAAATTGGCCTAACACTTAGAGTGCTAAGTGCTAGGCCCCCTGCTTCTACCCTATTGGCCATGTCTCCTGGGGGGTATTAAGCAGCGCCTGCAAGCAAACAGCATTAATAAAATTATGACATTTACCCCCTTCTTGGACATGACCACCTGCACAGAAAAGCATATATATTTCTATACTAACCACTTAAGGGCAAGTGCCCACACGCAGACAATCCAAGGGCAATCAATCCACAACGTCAATCACATGCGCACACAAAGAAAAATCCTAATCCTAGCATGCCTAAAGGGCTGTGCACCTAAGTGTGTGGGGCTTGTGTGGTATGTCACACTAAGGGTCCTCCTAGAGTTTGGGTCTAAGGGAGGAACATCCAACATATGGCTTTTGGAGCCACTTGTTGGGAGAAATTCTCCTTAGCCTTAGGGGCTAAGAAGAAGAAGTAGAGATCCAACATTTAGCTTTTGAGCTCAATGTTGGAGAAATTCCCCCCCAAGCTTTTGGAGCAAGAAAGGGAACGAACATTTCTTTTAGCTTTGAAGCTAAAGAAAGGGAAAGGGAGAGAATCCAACACATGGCTTTTGGGCCAAGTGTTGGAAGAGTTCCCCTTAGCTTTTTGGGCTAAGAAGAGAAAGTAGAGATCCAACATTTAGCTTTTGAGCTAAATGTAGGAGAACTCCCTCTAGCGTTTGGAGCTAAAGAGAGGGGGAAATCTCCTACAACTTTGGAGTTGGAGGAGGATTGGGAGAAAATGCAATTTTTGGGTTGCAAATTCATTAAGGCCTTTGGACATTTCGATGTCCAAAGAGGGAATTGCCCCCTTCTAACTTGAGTTTGGAAGGACAAGGAGAAATAGGACTTGAATCCTAAGCTTGGGGTGAAATTACTTGTTATTTTTGGTTCAACAAGTAAGATAATTTGGGACAAAAATGGATCACTCAATATAGGTTGAGTGAAAGTGGGCTTCATACAACTTTTGAGTTGTATGAAAAGTGAAAGAACCCATGGTTTTGAGCTAAGGTAAAGAAATCCTTAAGACTTTTGGAGTCTATAGGAGTGAAAGAGGATTTGTAACTTTAAGGTTACAAATCAAGAAGGTGGTTCTTTGAATTTTTTTTTTTGTATTCAAGGAGGAGTTTCATTTTCTTAATTTGGGTTAAGAGAAATGAAGAGGAAACTTGGTGGTCGCCTACAGTTTAGATTTGTAGGGAGAGAAGGAAATGCAACTTGAAGGTTGCAAAGTAAAAGATTTTACTTAAACATTTGGCGTTCAAAGAAGGGGATTCATCCTTCCAATTTGAGTTTGGGAGCATGAAGACAGATTTAAATACTCTCCCACAATCTTGACTTGTAGGAAAGAGGGAGGAAGATGCAACTTATGGGTTGCAAGTCCAAGAACGTTCTTTGAACATTTGGTGTTCAAAGAGACACGTATGTTCTCTTAATTTTAGACTTTAGGAGAATGTACGGGTCTTCCTACAACTTTTTTTTTTTGGGTTGTAGAAAAGAGAAACAACAAGCAAATTTTGGATTTGCATGTTGAAGAGATTCCTTGGACATTGGGTGTTCAAGGAGGAGCATTCACTTGCTTAATTAATTGCTAAGCAAATGAAGAAGACTAGGATTTGAATCTTATATCTAAGGGATTACTCATTGATTTGTAATCCAATAAATAGAAGATCTGATAATCTTCCTACAATTTTGAGATTGAAGTAAGAAAATGTAACTTGGAAAGTTACAAAATCCAAAAAAAAGGCCTTTGAATATTTGGTATTCAAAGAGGGGTGATCATTCACTTAAACTTGGGTTAAGTGAATGGAGAGGAAAGGCTAAGTTTTAAATCCTAAGCCTAAGCGGGGTGTTCAATCGTTAGACTTAGGCTCAAACAATTGAGAGAAAGAACTTAGAGTTTGGTTCTAAGTTCAATAACACCATGCAATGGTAAGTAGAAGTTTAGGGGAAACTTCAAATTACTATACATGAAGGGATTTGCTAGCTTTGTGTTGTTAGCAAATGAAAAGGGGACTTAAAATTTGCTTCTAAGAGTTAGAGCCATGTAATGATATTGGTTAGAGCCTTTGGAGACTCCAAATATCATTCATGGGGGAATGCGTGTTGGTGTTATGCTCCAACAAACAAAATGAGAGAACTTGGAAGTTGGTTCCAAGTTAGAAATAATTTATGCAATGACATGTTTAAAGCTTAGGGTGCTCCAAATATCATTGCATAAAAGGTGTAATTTGTAGTTGTTGAACTACAAATTAAGGGACTCATCTACCAATATAGGTTAGGCAAATGAGATAGACTAGATTTAGAATTCTAAGCCTAAAAGGGAATTCTTTCATTGCCTTTTGTGTCTCAAAATGAAAGAAAGAGGTAGCTTAGATTTTCGGTTCCAAGCTACAAGACTTTCATATAACAATAGTTTGGAATTTTGAGAGTTCCCAAACCATCACATATGAGAGGAGGGGTACTCGTATGCTAATTTTGTATTATTAGCAAATGGAGTGGAGACTTAGGATTTGTTTTCTAAAATCTTGATTCACGGACTATAATAATTGGGATTTAGAGGACACCCCAACTACTAAGCATGAAGGACATGTACATAAGGAAGGGAACCTCCTACCCTTCTACAAATGTTTTGGATTTGCTTGAAATGGGGGAAGGTCAACTCCCTAATGCGTTGGAGGGTTTTCCCAAATCAAATTTAATATGATTTTGGGGATTTGAAAGTTTCTGGGAGAAACCTAAAGATCCATTTTGGCAAGATCTAAGAGGAACCTAAGAGTAGGCATGTAGTGGAACCTAGGCTTTTTGGAATCCTAAGTTGAGAACATTCATGCAATGGAAAAATGGAGCTTTGTGGTGCTCCAAATTACCATGCATGAGGGAGGGGATTCATTTGTCAACCCTATGAATTGACAAACGAAGGGAAAGAAAAGATTGGTTGGTTTTATGTTCCAACACAAGGGTTGATAGTTTAGAGTTTGATTCCAAACTACCAAGATTCATGTGTAGGAAAAGCATTTAGAGGCTTGGATAGTCTCTAAATACAACACATGAGTGAATTATTTGTTGATTAGGTGTTTCAACAAACTAAGTATGAGAACTTGAGAGTTTGGTCTCAAGTTCAAATGGTCCATATGATGGACATTTGGAACTTAGGGAGGCTCCAAAATATCACCCATGGAAGTGCAAGCATTTGTTGATTTTTTTTGTCTCAACAAAAGAGAGATGACCTAGGATTTGTTCCTAAAGTCATAATGGTTGAAGTTGATAGAATATCTTGGGGCCTTGAAGAAACTCCAAAGATATCTAAAATGAAGGGTGATGTTTGTTGGCATTCGTGCAACGAAGAACTTAGAATTTTGAGGAAGTTCCAAGTGTCAAACTTGAAAGGTTTTCTAAGTCGATTTTGGCATGACTTAGGGATTTGAAAGATCTTAGAGATGCCCTAAAGATCGATTTGATAAGCTCTATCAAGAACCTAAGAATATGCATGCGAAGTTCACTATTTTTTTTTTGTTTGAGATGTTTGATCGTTTCAATTGCTAAACACTACTTAACTTGCAAATTTCATTGAACATGTTTATCAACTTCATCTCATACTTGTTTCATAAGTATTTAGAGATTTGATAAGCATGTTAGTAAATTTGCAAATCTTTAAATGCATAGCAATATAAAACATTTGCTTCTATTCTTATTTTGCAAGACATTGTATACAAACTTAATCAATTATGCTCTCTTTGTGGGATTTCAACAGAAGCCTTGGAAGGTTAATGTGCAATCTCACAACATGAGAGGCTCATCAAATTGATTAAATTTGCCTCCAAACATTTGCAAAGTACCCCAAAAATTTACAAGCTTCATCACATAAAAGAACTTTGCATTTACAAATTATTTTTGCAATCTAAACTTTGAAATAAAGATGCATAAAACCAAATAAATTGAAGCTTGCAAACTCTTTTTTACTTTAATGTGTTAGAAGCATGGGCAAACATCTCTAATCCTAGAGATTTCATAAGTTGAAGTGCTCATTTGCTATCACCTCCATGAGTTTCACAAAACACCCAAAAAATGGATTTCTAAAAGCTTTACTAATCCTAGGATTTGCAACATGAATCTTTGGAGATTCATGTGAAATCCTACAAGAAGTGTGCCATGGATTTAAAATCCGTCTAGAAATGCATTTTTACGCATTCATGAAAGCCATGGATAATATACAAGTTAGCAAACATGAAATCCCAAATTTTGTGTCATTCAATGAAATGGGAAAACATGCCTCATGATGCAAAGAAGTCTACACCTCAACCATTCATTTTGGGACAAGGAAAGATCGCCTAGCCTAGGGTCATTGGTGGACGAAGGTTTGGGAAACAACATGGATGTTAAAACATACACTTGAGGAGCATTAGACACAAAATCAAATACTCCTATACGCATTAACATCCTCTACGGGTTCTCACATGAGAACCAACAACGGAAAACAACCAAATTTTCGCTATTTTGCAAAGAGGACAGCCGTCAAAGGTTTTGGGGGACCAAAAAATCAAAGTTTCTAAGGACCTAAGGCTTTTGATCGTCAAACACATGCCATTGGCTAGGGAGCCTTAAGGTTTCGCCTAAGTTTCAAAGGTATACCTTCCCCGGTTTGTCCTAGCGCTCCGATTTTCTGTCCAAGCTGCTGTCCAAGATCCGCTCCAAGTTCTAGCTGCTGTCCAAGCTCCGCTCCAAGTTCTAGCTGCTGTCCAAGAAGCTCCAGAGGTCGCCGCTGCTGTCCAATGTGTTCCTAAACTTCCAAACCACCGTTTGGGAGGTTTAGAAGACTTCTCCTGCTGTTTGGGAATCTCCGACAGCCTTTTTGTTGCCTCGAGGTCGTTGAGATCAAAAGAGGAAAGTGAAGAAGCCTTCCACCTTCAGTAGTTACAACAAAAAAGGTTGCACTAATCTTGAAAGAGGTCTTCCGCTCAAGAAAATGCGATAAACCAGAGAAACGGGGCTTCCTTGGAGTTCGACAGCTGAAAGAGGCGGAACTGGACTGAGCTTCCGCGACTAAAGCAGGCGGAATCAGCGTCTGGTGAGTTCGGCCGAAGGTCCAGATAAGATCGGACCTCGTTTCTGCACAGTTGGAAGTCGTGGACAGGGGGAAGATCGCGCGAACGGGGCTTCCGCACGGACTGGGGATCCCGCTTGGTAGAGTCGTACGAAGGGGAAGATCCGTCTAGAAGGCTTAGCCGAAGCCTTGAGCGGGGTCGGAGGGAAGATCCGCACGCGGGAAGAGAGTTTCCGCTCCTTTCTCCTGCTCTCCGTTACTCTCTCTGTCACTCTCTCTGTCGCTCGCTCTCTCTGGATTGCCGAAAACGAAAAGGGGAGCCGAGAGCCATCGTCTTCTCAATCTCCTGCTGTATACCCGATCAACATGCCCATGCCTACTCGAGAGTTTCTGCCGTGGAATGAGACTTTTGCCGCAGGAGATAAGAGATCTGCGATCTCTGCTGTAGCCGCCCGCGGGAAATGGAGTTTGACGAGTGAATTAACGGCAGCAAAATTTAAAAATCAAACGAATCGTAGCCGTTGATTTCAATTTCAGATTTGGCTATTTGATTTAGCCCAAATCGAACTCGACTCAAATCGATTTGGGTCGATTTGGGTTCGAGCGGGTCCGATCAAGTTAATTTTACAAAATTAAACTTGAATCGACGCCGAATTGTGTCGAAATGTGTCGAATTGAACTCGACGACGCTCGACGGGGTTTGATTTAACTTGATTTGATTTTAATTTAATTAAATTTGATTTAATTTGGCTAAAACAAATTTAATTAAAACAAATCGGGGTCCAATTTGAGCCGATTTTGTCTCGACGACGGTCAATTAAGTCGATCGAGCACGATTGAGCCTAGTCGGGCTCGATCGGGGTCGGGTCGACACAAAAATAAACGTCAACAGCAGTGACATTCCATCACAATTTCTCTTATTAGGCGCTATAACTTGGCTAGCAGTTAGACAAATATAGGAAGGACAATCATTTTCTATTTAATCAATGATGTTTTAGAAGCCGTGGAAGGTGGTAAGGTCGTCATTGGTGTCGGTGTCAATGGATTTATTCCTTGCTGCAAATTGACGAGATCCCTTGACATCTTGGACCCCACCTCCCATTGGCTTCATATTCAGCTTCACTGCCCTTAACCCGCAATCCAAAATTATGCTGCTATCATCCCCAACCTCGCCGCACCTCTGTCATTGTTACCATTGTTGTCGACCCCAACTCTATTGAACCATTACAAGTAATAGAGAGATTTTAAAATGCATAGTAACAAATGAAAAGATTGTTTCATTGTATTTAATTTGCATCCAACCAAACATCATCCTAAAATCAAAATGCACGTTCCTTTTACAACATTTATAAGATGGTTGCATTAAAAAAAAGTTATTTTTACTTCCATTTGGAAAAGCTCATAGTTTTGATAAACTCCTTAGATAATATAGTTGCTCCAATAGATTGAATACATGTAATTGGAGATAATGTTTCATTAGAATCCACCCCATGCTTTTAAGTAAAATCCATTTCTTCCAATCTAGCGTTGAACCTCTCAATATTTCTTTTAGAAATTTTATTTATAGTAAATATCCTTTACCTCTTAACACGTCAAATTGATTCAGGTGCATCAACAAGTCTCCATACTTTATTCTTATACATTTAGTCTATTTCATCTGGCATAAGCTAATTTTCACTGCTTGACATCTACCTCAATCATAGCTTCCTCATAAGTCTTTAGATCTGAAAAATGTTCATTCAGCATATTCAATCAAAAACTTGATGTAGACAAAAAGGGGGTCAACCCATGTCTAAAATAATATGAATTTTAGCTTCCCTTGAGTCTACTAGCTCAAATAAATTTGAGCTGAAATTTTAGCTCATTTATGAGCTGGTCTTTAGTTTACTTATTGAACTAAGGGTTAGCTCATTATTAGCTAATATTTTAGTTCATTTATTATCTTACTTTTTATTAAATGTTATTTATAGTTTTAAAGTCTTCTTTTATGATGTCTCTTGGGGTTTCAAAAAGGGCTTTTGGAATCCCAAGAAAGGTGTTTTGTATTCCCATGCATGACTCCTTGGTTTCCTCCATGGTTTCATTGCATTTTCCCCCTTGGATTCCGGCCGGCTACTGGTTTCCCGTGCCTGGGCTCCTTTTCCGTGCGGCCTCCTTGGATCCGTGCGGCCTCCTTGGCTCCCGCGGTTGCCCCTTCGGTTCCTTGGCTTGGTGTGTTTTTTCATGCAAAGCATTTAGGTTTTTTAATGTTTGTCTTTTAGAATTCCTATGGGAATTTATTATGTGTCTTTTAATATTCCCTTTCATACCTATATATATGGGGGATTGTAATGTTTTGAAAGTATGAAGTTGAATGATAAGTTATTTTTGGAAGCTTTAACCTGCGGGTTTGCTTTGGAAATCCTGCGGGCTCTTTCCACCCTTCTTTCTCATCCCCTCCGGAAATCCTGCGGGCTCTTTCCAACCTTTCTTCTCGGGCTTCTAACCTCTTTCGTCTCTCCGCAAGTGCCACTCCACCTGTATCTTTCTTCCAAGTGCAGCAATTTTAGGGTGTCTTGTTTGAGTCGTTTGAGTCAAAGTTTGTAAGTCTTCATTTTATAATATTAAAAGTTTGTTTTAACCAATTTGTCTTCTTTTAGTGTCTTTTATTTTATGTAGGAAAGCTTTTCTTTTGCTAAGCAAAAAATCAGGGTCCCCCAGATTTTTTGCCTGCATCAAAACTTCACTAGCAAATGCATAAAACTTGGATAAAGAAATAATTGAATTAGATTTTCTTATCTACATTTTCTTAAATGTTTTAGAGGGACCTTATGTTTTTGTAAAGGCCCATCAAACATTAAAACATGATTAAAAGAAATCCCTTATAAAATCGGTTCATTTAGATAAGACTTCTCTTCAACAAATATATGAAGAAAGCACACTTCAGAAAACTTTTCATGTTTATTTACCTAAAGTCATATCTAAGATATTTATTCCCAAAATTGAAGTCGGACTAGACAAGACCTGACACAAAAATAAGACAAACAAGGCAACTTTTAAAATATTTCTCTTGTTTAGTAAAATTTGTTTGATTCATATATCTTGGTTTGGTTTAGTATTCTTAGTTAAAACTCAATTTCAATTCTCAATGGGCTCAATCTTTTTTCATTCTCGATCACATCTTATTTTTAATGTTATGATTCCAAGGAACCCTAATTCATGTATTGCCTCTACTTGTATGCCATCTTCTAACTCGTTGAGCCCTTTACATCGTGCTGCTCCTCTAAAGATCTTACCTTCCATGATACTAGTACTTTAATATATATTATTTATTAGTGTATTGGTTCATGTGCTTTGAAATATTGTATCCGTGTCTATGTGCTGCAAATGGTACTTTTGAGGGCTTGGCTGTTCTAAGATTGTATTCTTTGGACACTTTTGAAGGTCCAGTTTACCAAATTGCCTTTTTTCAACTGGAAAGGAAAAAAAAAAGGAATTTTACTTGCACAATGTTGTTGTTATTCATATGTTCTTGGCCATGTGCAAATCTACGAATTATTATTAGCAGTGGGACCATTATAATAAAATCGAGGTTATTTTATGTTAAACATCATTCTAAATTACTTTGGTTGCAAACCCATGAAACATCGGTCGTGAGTTGAAAATGTCTGTGAGAGTATCTCTTAGATTATGGTAATAATGTGTTCGCAATTTCTCTATCTATATTATTGCTTTTTGTTCAACTTTTATTTTTTGCAAATGTTTTGATTCCAAGAGATAAAATAAAGAGGGGTTGAGGGGAAGGCTTAGTCACCCAATTGAACAACTTAGTGGGCGGGTTAGAGCTAGTGGGGCATGCGCCTCACCCATGTTCCTGGCACAGTGTTGCATTTATTTCAGTAGGAATAAATGGATGAAAAAAGAGGTTTCTAAGGCCAAATAGTTTGGATAAGAAATGGTTATAAATTTATAATGATCGAAAATGACCATTCTTCTTTTCTCTTCATGTTTTTCTATTTAAAAATGCATGAATTTCAAGTGGATTTTTTATGTATTAACGCATAAACTTTTAATTAGCTTGAATTTATGCCTTTTAATATCATAAAAAAACTCATTGTGATTAGTTCTTTTTTCTTATTTATAATTCTTTATAAGTTTTTGTTGTGGGGATCTATGGACGTGCTTCTTTTGTTGCTCTTGTTAAAGTTAAATAACTGCATACTTTCTATTTAGAACACTAGTTACAAGTAGTTCATGATAAGTCTATATTTTAAGCATGCAACTTTCTTTGAATCTACTCATCGCTTCTGCTCTGTCCTTTTGGTTTAAGTGCAATCCTGCGTTTTGGCTTGGTTTGCTGCAATAATTGTTTGTATTCAGCATTTTACTGCTGTTATTATTCTCTCATATTTGGGAGCCTTCCAGGATGATAAGAAATTTATGTTTCCAAAAGACCTTAGTTCAATGAGGATTGAATCTGGAACATGCACTGTATGTTCGGCTCCTTGTTCCTTATGCATGCACCATAACAGAGAGAGTGGCGTTTCTTGTAACCTCTCTGTTAGGACAGATGCTGATAGTTCTTCTGTTAGTAACGTGGATGTGATACCAATTTACAAGAGCAGAATCTGTGATGATTTGCAGCCGGCAGCTAGTGAAGCTAGTAACTTATTAAGTTCTACTTCAAGTCACGATTCATATGGTGAGAATTCCGAAAGCAAAACTAGTTTGAGGGCCTGTGCAGGATATGATGCTTCTGATGATATTGACATGCCTCAAGTGTTTTCTGTTGAAGCCAGAAGATGTGCAGAAATAGATAATGTTGAATGTTCATTAGTTATGGAAGGGAACTTGAATTTGCAACCACAGGCAGAAATAGATAATGTTAACTATTCATTGGCTTCTTCGTCTGGTGGAAATTCTCCTGAAACCAAATCTGGTCTCATTTTAAACCCTGAAGTTTCTACAACTTGGACAAAAAGTGGATTTTCTTCTGGGATCTCAAATATTAATGGTTTGTGTCAAGATACCAGATCGGGTACAGATTGTAAAAAACCATCTGATAATTGTTCTGAAGATTGTCATGTAAATGATCTTGAAAGGGATGATTCTGTGTTGGATACAGTCAAAGGTCAGAACCTGCAAATGCAACCTCAAGCTTCCACTGTGGGTGAAAACTATGAATCAGATATTGCGTTGGATGATGTGAGTTCTTTAACCCGTTCACGATTTTTTGTTTTAAACTTTATAGATTTTATGGGTTGTTAAGGGTACAAATAGGACAAATTGTGAAAACTAGAACCCTGATAGGTAAATTTTTACTTTATGTTTTTGAATGCAAAATGGCTAACAGAAAGTAACTGGTTTTAATTTCTTTAATGTTGTGTGTGGGGTTCAATGAAATTTAAAAAAAAATGCATTTTATTAGTTTATGCTTTAGATAACTTCAGAAAAGTCTATTTCATTGATATCCTTCACTTAAATTTTAACTGCATTTATTAGTTCATATGCTGCAGCCTTTTATTTGAATCTCTATTTTTTGAAGAATTTAAACGTGTGCTGTTCAAATGATCAAACGCTTATTCCTGTATCTTCATTTTGGTAGGTTGTGCCATGGTTTTGATTGTGATTTGATTTCTGTATTTTGCTAAAATTAAGAATAGACCAATAAGGTGCCGTGTGTTGGCATTCACTTGTTGGATGTCTTTTTAAAAAGGGGAAACAAGCTTTTTTCAGTTATTAGTAATGATTGTTGCTGAATTTGTTGTAGTTGGTAGCCAATCTTAATTGCGTATTAGATTGATGAAGTAAGCGAATAAGACATCTATACTAAATATTTCTGACATTGATTTAAAAGATCTTAAATTCTATCAACTTTATTTCTTGGAGGGCCTATTTATTTGATGATTATTATATCAGATATCAGGTCTTGGGATGCTTATTTTCTTATGTTACCTTATCAGTGCACATCATTCAGCTTTATTCACTCTATGTTTTATGATGGTTTCCATGTATTGATGTAAAGCATTCATTTTCTTTAGTGCAGTTTTTTTTTCCCCTCAAACATGATTTATTCTGCTCAGAAGTCGTCGTTGGGTAGCAGAGGCTGCATAATTGATTATTATTTATAAAGTTTGTCATAATTTGTTCTCTTAATTAAATCACTTTTTCATTATTGTCCATCCCTCATGTCTCTCTGAATGAATTATAATAAAATTAAAATATAGCCATAAATCAGAATCATGAATTCAATTTTGACTTTCAGAATTATTTAATTTTGCCTTATTTCGAGTTTGTAGCATTTTTCAGTGCTAATTTGTCATACATGAGGGAAGAACATTTAGATTATGATGCATATACACGGACAAGGTGACACGGATACGATACAACATGGACACGTTAATTATCGAAAATATAAGGCACGATATTATAATTTTTATATTTTAAAATAATATAAAAACTAAGTATAATATTAAAAATGACGTAGAAATAATAAGTCATGTAACTAGAATTTGTACTTAAAATGATTAATATTAGGTTGTCGAGAGTCAGACGTCAATGTTGTGTATTTGACATCGAGAGAGGAGACAACAATGCTGTTGAGAGTCGAGCATCGATTATAGGTAGTAAGTATCGGGCATCAGTGTCAAGAGGGTGTTTGTCGTCGAAGTTGAGAGGGCGTTGGTCATCGATGTTAAGATGACGTTGAACAGAGATGAACTATCAAGTTGTGGGTGTAGAAATTGCTAGTGTGAGCATCAATGTCAAGACAATTTTAGATTTTGATGTTGAGATGATTTTAAAATGTCGATGTTATAACGATGTCAGACTTCGATGTTGAGATGACATCGGACATTATTGTGAAACCAAAGTGGCGCCCGCCAATGAGAATTGAAAATGAGAATTTTCGATGAATGAGGTATTGAGCACAGACGATTGATTTGGTGTTGTGGATATGAAATAAGAAATTTAAATTTTTATATTTTAAATAAATAAAAAATTTAAACATTAAAAATTATATTTAGAAGTTTTCATAAAATATTTAAGGCACGCGTGTCCAATTTGTATTTAATATTTTTTTAATTGGATATGTTTTTGGCATGTCCGACACGTGTCGGAGGCGTGTCATATGCGTGTCTTGTCGGATACGTGTCAGACACTGCATGCCTCTTTGAGGAGAAGTGTCGGTGCATCATAGGCTGTGGATAAGGAATATCAATAAAGGGGAAAAAACTGTCACCTATACTAAACCCTGTCTCGTTCTCATCGCACTTGTGTACTTGATCATTTTAGTCTCCTTTCTCATATCAAGCAGGTTTCATTGTTAATATTGGAAGGTGCATGGAGTATCAATGGTTCAAGTTTTGTTGAGTTGTATGAAACCTTTGATCCTTGCATTTTTCTAACCATATTGTTCAAAGATCAATTTAAATACCTTCAGATCAACAGTTAAGTGGAGAAAGCTTGGTAAGAGAAGAAATAATGTTCCTTTATTTTTCACTGTTGGTTAGTCTGGTCGTGGTAGGTGGTTGTGCTAGTTATAGCCTTATAGGTTATTGAGGTGGGACATTGGGCGCTCAATTACAATGCAAGGTATTTTCATAGATGCAAAAGAAGGCATGCCAAACTAGCAACTTTGGATGGTTTGTTTAGGTATTCTCCTCAGGTTCTGCTTAATATTTTCTAAAAAAATTTATTGACCTTCAAACTTCATCTAGAAGACGATCATCATCATCATCATTTGCCTTTTCCTATTCATTTTAGGTTAGTGTTATGAATCCTTATTTTCTTTTCGTTTCTTATTGAGTGCTTTTTGTGGTTTGAAACCTATTTTTTCCTGATTGTTTTGGACAACTTATCCATTTAACAAGTAGTTTATGCTTGTTAAACAGTCGACCAAATTATTGGTTCTGTCAAATATATCAAATCCAAATGACTAATTTTGTTTACATTGGAACAAATTGTGGTGGTATATATTTGAGGTACTTGGTAAACAATGTTGCACTGATACGGACACTGCGATACGACACCGATACGGGACACATCAATTATTAAAAGTACAAGACACGGTTACGACGTAGACACCACATTGTAATTTATAATTCATGTATTAAAATTAAGAAGTCAATCAAAGCATAATATTTAAAATGATAAAAAAATAATAAAGCAATATTATAATTAGTGTTGTAGCTTATAATATTAAAATGAAATTTAGCATGAAATGTTTAGTATAACATTAAAAACTTAAACATAAACTATCTAGCACATGATGTTTCAACTATTCGGTAAAAGGAACGGTGGGATTAGCTTCTTCAGGGATTTGTTTTTGGACTTCAATATCATCTTCAATAAATATCATTGCTTCTAACCATCTCCAATATTCTCATATCATCAAGGAACTCAAATCCATCTCCAACAATATCATACCCATCTTGTTATCTCCTTCCATATAAGTTGGAGTCTTTCTTGATAGAAGCTGAGGGTTTGTATGCACATAAACTAAATCTTCAACATGTTGTGAAGAATTTTGTTCCTCTTTATTGATGGGATAAAGGAGGTTACCCATTCAAGGATTTCTTCGGGATAAGCACGCTTAACAACGGAGTTTCTTAATGAAATTCCAGCTATTACACCAAAAGGTGTCTCGATGTTTAAGAGCTTAACTTCTTTTACTTAATAGGGGTGCCAATTTTTGACAATACCCGAAACACGACCTGAACTCGACCCGGAAAAATCCGGGTTCGGGTCTGAACGGGTCGGGTTCGGGTTGAACAAATCAACCCGTTTTAAAAATCGGGTCGGGTTCGGGCTGACCCAGCAACCCAAAATGGACCCGAAATTGACCCGAAAGTGACACGAAAACTCATATTTGACCCGAAAACCCGAGATTGACCCATTTTTGACCCGATTTTGGCCCGATTTTAACCCGAAAATCGAATATTGACCCGATTTTGACCTGAAAATTAGCAATTTTAGGTCAACTTCGGGTCATTCGTGTCGGGTCGGGTTGACCCGGACCCGAATCGGGTCGGGTTCGGGTTGACCCGAGCAGTGCCGGGTCAGTTCCGGGTTCGACCTGAACCCGACCCGTTGACCCGAATTGATACCCCTATTACTTAAGGGGAGCCCCCTTAGATTCTTTTAGACTTAAAAGTTGTTGAATATTTGAATGAGAGTAAGAGAGATGACAAATATAAGAAAGGGTCTATTATCGATAAATTTAATTGGTTTTTTTTTTCAAAATTTTGATGCAAGCTATATTTAAATCCAACTAATACATAAGAAAGGTAATAAGGAAATTACACCAATTCCATCCCGAGCATAGGAAAAGATAACATAAATATTGTCTATCAAAATAGAATAAAGAAATTTTACTTGGAATGTCCTCTTATGAAGTTGTTGCTCAAGAACGAATTGAGAGAAGAATTTTTGGAGTGCAAATTGGCATATTGCTTGATTCTTATGAATTGGTTTTGATTTGGCCTTCGTGTTTAGCCATTCCCTTTTGTATGTGTTAGGTGGAATCTATCTCCGCACAACTAGTTTTCTATATTTCTGTCTTCAGTTGCAAGATCATGATTATTGATGTTGATTAGCAACCTAAGAAGAATTTGGTTTTCTAATTTGATCACTTATGAAGATCTGATTATTGATTAAACTTACTACAACAACAACAACAACAACATCAAGCCTTTGTCCCACTATGTGGGGTTGGCTACATTAATCCTTTTTCGCCGTTGTGTCCGGTTAAAAGTTATTATTGATTAAACTTACTGAAGAAATAAAAAGCTTGTAATGCCCGCACTAAAAGTACTAGTTCTACATAATATATTTTGAAATCAATTTTGACTCGACCTTGGTAATCTCAAGGTCAATGGCGACCAGCACCATTAGATTGAAGCATTTTGATGGGCTATTGAAATTGTCATTCCAAAAATAATTTAAATTGTAGAAAAGTATGTAAACATCTTATTTTACTTTTAAAGGATACACCCAACAAAATTTTGTAAATTCATCAACAAAAAGAAGATAATACTTATAATTTTGGGAAGATAACACAGGGGAATACATAGATCATAGATAACCCGATCTTTTAGTTCAAGATCATTTGTTTTTACTTGAAATGAAATTAGAATTAGGAATTACTAACTAAAATGCATATGTACAACGACCCAGCAGATTCAATTTTGCCGCCCCCTAAAAAAGATGACAAAAACATTCTCTACCTATAAGAGCAAAAAAGAAGGATGTGTGGAAAACAAGACATGGATTTTATACAATGACACATTTTATATTTATACAACTAGAGGTTTTGTTGAGCTTGCAAACACTTCTCTTCTAAACCTTCAATCTCTTCTAATCTGAATTTAGCATTCTGATATGAGGTTATGTTGTAATTTACTGCTAGTTTAAGTGAAGGTAGCTGCACTTTTTTAAACAAAAATAGCTTCTGCACCAAAGGCAAAAGCATACGGTGTAGATTTAGTTGGAGTTCTAAATGTGGTTTGGTATTACAACATAGCTTCAAAATAATCTAAGTGCTGCTACATAGGGTTTAAGTTTTACTTTGATTTAATGGTCGGTTTAATCCGTTTAAAGGAATGTTGCATTTATAGGCTGCCCACGCTTTAATTTGTAGAAGAAACCTTGGCCTGAAATGCCTCCAATCGAGTGTTTCAAGCCTAGGATGGATTCAGACTTAGCTCATCGAGAAACCTATAAATGCAACATTCCTTTAACCCTATACCCTAAAATATCCTTCACATATCCGCCCAGTTTATCAACTTTTTCGGAAATGCTAGAACAAAGAATTTCTTTATACATAATAGAAAAACTATACGACGAAGATCTTTATAATTCTTGGATTTATACTAATGAAAAAAAAAAGTGCAATTTGAACAATGAATTGAAAAGACGAATCCAAATTCTAGAAAAAAATGAGGGATCCTCTAGTCTGGATATGCTTGAAAAAAGAAACATATTATGTGATGATGAAATTAAAACTGATCTAGATGCCTTTTTATATGCACTAAAAATTTTTTGTTTGATTTGAGCAGTTCAAAATAAAATTAATGAATTATTTATAATTCTAGAAAAAAATGAGGGATCCTCTAGTCTGGATATGCTTGAAAAAAGAACCATATTATGTGATGATGAAATTAAAACTGATCTAGATGTCTTTTTATATGCACTAAAAATTTTTTGTTTGATTTGAGCAGTTCAAAATAAAATTAATGAATTATTTATTTCACCATCTAGATTGTCTACTAGGATGATTTTTTTGTAAACTTGATGCATGATCAAATCACCTTGAATTTTGTAGGTAAAAGTGTGTGATATTTGTGGAGATGCTGGAAGGGAGGATTATCTTGCTACATGCAGCAAGTGTAGTGATGGTGCAGAGCATACGTAAGTTTGTGAAACTTCAAAGTGCTTATTAAGTGCACCCTTTTTGTCCATTTCCTTCTCTGATTACATTTTCCCTCTTTGCATAGATACTGCATGCGAGAAATGTTGGATAAAGTTCCTGAGGGCGAGTGGCTATGTGAAGAATGCAAAATCAAGGAAACTGAGAGTCAGAATGCGAATGAATGTGAGGCAGCTTATGCAAGGTTAAAATCAATATGTCCTAATGATATCAATCAAGACTTTATGAGTCCTTTGATCCCCATGCAAACAAACAAATTGGATGCTACACCAACTGATTTGGATGCCCGTGGATCAGCCAAGGGATTGCAAGGCCCCCATATTTCAATTAGGAGGCCGGTTGACCCGTTGGTGGAAGGAAAAGCTTCTGAACTTAGTGTTGCTTCCATAGAGAAAGCCAGCCCAGGGGAAAAACCTGTATTGTCTCGCCAAATTTCATCAAAAAAACTGGATATGGGAAAGATGAAAACGGCTAGAATGGAACCATCATCTGAAGCTCAGCTTGCAAAGGGTTCTGAGGCTTTTTCTTGCTCAAAAACTTATTTAAAGTCTAGCTCGTTTAAGGGACTACCACCCCTTTATTCACCTCGTGGTAGGTCTGCATCTAGTTTTTTTCTCATTTAGATTCTAAATAAAATACTGTTCATTCTTAAGCTGGTTGTTTATGAAGCTTGTTTCTTTTATTTTTCTCAGGGAGACTTTCAAGGTCAGTTTCTTTTAATAACTCTAACGTGAATCCAAAAGTCAAAACTCTAATTGAAAATGCACCTCCTAAGCAAAAAATTACAAGGGATCCCAATGAATTTAGGAAAGAAGGTTTGTTCAAAACATCGACCAAACCTATGTTTAAAAACATAACCTCAGAATGTTCAAATACTGATTTAGCAAGTAAAAATCCACTGCTTCAGCCGTCTCGTACTGAAGATTTAAGAGCCCTCAAAGAAGTTAAAGATCGAAATACAGTAGAAAAGAAGAATTTTTCTGTAAAGGGAAACTCTTTTATCAGGCCATCTGCAGCTATTACCAGCAATTATCCTCTTAAGGTTGATGCTAAGTCTGTACAGAGTGATGGAATTAGGAATAATGTATCTGACGCAAGTATTTGTAGCTTAAGTGAAGGACTTAATGCGGACAGCTTAGGTAAAAGTTTGCTCATCAAATTTGCCTTGTATTCTATTTAATAATGTTTTGCTTTAGGTAACGTTTGTTCTGGATCTTCTAGGTTCCAATGAAGGGAAGAAACAGGTCTCATATTCGTCTAAGAATATTGAATCTTCCAGTGGCAACTTTGATGCTGACAATCCCAAGGGGTTCAAAGTCACCACAGAAGCTTTGCGGAGGAGTATCAGTTCTGTGGATGGATCATATAGAAAAGTCGAAATCGTATCACCACGTAGAGCTGTCCAACCATTAGAGTCTGGCCATAAAGACTGGAGAACAAGGGATTCTACCATTTTTATTGGCTCAAAACTTTCTACCTTGGGTGATAACGGGCGTACAATTCAGTACAAACGTGGAGGATCTGCTCGTAGGACTTCAGCTGATCAGAATTCAAGGGAGGTGGAGAAAAAGGGTAATAAATGGAGAGAAGTGGTAAATGCGGCTATGACAAAGAGTGGAATACTAAAGGGTGGAAAATCTGATACGCTTGTGGAGCTTCCAGCAATCAGTGCAGATATGATTTGTGAAGGAGCTTCAAAACACACTTCAAGTGCTTTTAATCAAAGGTCTTTGGTTGTAGAAAACAACATTGGTAAAGTCAGCTCAAAGGATTCAGCTGATGTTTCCAATAAAACAGTAGCTTCCATAGGTTTGGCTCAACTGGCTGTCCTTCCTGTTAAGGCTTCTGGCAAAGCTGATGGCACAAGGGACGCTCCTAATGCTACTGAGTTGAGTGTGAAGTCAGTTGCAAAGACATTGCAAGGCGAGGCTTCTCTTTTAACAAAACCAGGATCAGCAGTTCCAAAGCTTGAATGCATCTGGCAGTATGATATGCTTATTTTGCTAGATTTTTATTTATTTTGAATGTAGTTAGAATATTCTCTTGGTCCCATATGTAATGCTGTTTTTTGTTCTAATTTGCAGAGGTAGTTTTAATGTTATTGGATCCGGAAACCACTCCAAAATGTTCTTTGGGATTCAGGCTCACCTATCAACTTTTGCTTCCCCTAGAGTGTATAAATTAGCAACCAAGGTCCCTGGTAATGTCCAATTAGAGGAGGTTTCTCACATTAGCTCATGGCCTTTGCAGCTTCTACGAACTGGTCCTCAAGATGAAAATATTGCTCTATTTTTCTTCGCTAAAGATGTTGAGAGGTTTGTTCATGGAAATATTTCTTTTGTTTTTATTTGCATTTTTATATGATTGTTGGTATCTGATGTATCCTCTTGGATTTTGTTCAGTTACGACAGAAGCTATAGAAAACTAATGGATAAGATGCACAGAAATGATTTGGCCCTCAGAGGAAACATTGAGGGAACTGAACTTCTTATATTCACTTCAAATAAGTTGCCAATGAACTCCCAACGTAAGTAATAATGTCGGCACCTGCATCTTTGGCATAATTGTAAATTTGTGGGAAAATATTGAAGAACTGCATTATTTTCAGGTTGGAACAGGATGCATTACCTTTGGGGCATGTTTAGAGGCAAGAGGAGATATTACTTACCTGTGATGGGTGACCAGAAGAAGTCTTTGTTGTTCAATCAAGATTTTTTTGTACCACCCATTGCAGATGTTTCAAATGTGCAGAGCTTTGAAACCAGTTCAAAATTGAAGAAATTATCCGATTTCATATCATCCAAAGTGGTGTATGGGGAGCATACTAATGGTGTGGATTTGCCTCCTATTTCTTCCATTATTGAGGATAAGACACGCAAGACACCGGAAGTTTCTCCAGTTCAGAATCTGTTGAATGAAGTGCATGCTGTTCCTAACGTAACTCAAGAAAAGCCTTCATTTTCGGTTAGTAGTTCATCTGGGACCAAAGCTGAGCCATTGAGAGTTACTTCTGATTATCCTAACTCAAGGCTTCAAATGACTACAACTAATTCATGCTCTGAAGAGAAAAACAATGGTACTTATCAGGTAATTTTTATTATTTCTTAATAAAGGAAATACTTCTCAAATGAAGAAACATCCGGATTTTCTTTTTCCAGCTCATGGTATCAAGGAGTGGTCATTGGCAGGTTATATGACTTCTAATAGCATACTTATTAAACGTTCTTTACACCTCAGTTGTTTAGGCAAATTTTGCATTTGTGATAGGAAGTGGATTCAATTTTAGTAAAATGAGAGAACGACACAAGAAATTTAAGAAGAAAAACACATAAGAATTCTTTTTTATGAAAGAACTAAGAAGAAAAAAACACAAGATACAATTGGATCTTCAATCGGAGGGGAAGATCCGATCTCCCAAATCCCTAACCCTCGGCTAGAGCTCACTCAACCTAAGCAAAACTAATTCCAACAAGATCAAGAAGAATCTAAAATAACCCCATAGTTAGCCTTAAATAGGCTCCCCTAATTCCCTTCCAAATCAGTCCCCTTTCCCTATATAATTCTCCCTCATATTTGAATTCAAACTATATATCTTTCCCTAATTAATTTCCTTCCATTTGTAATTAAAACTTTGCTAAATAATTCTCCCTTGATTCCTCCTTATGTAATGAAAATTAACTCCCTTGGCCTTTCTCTAAATAATTTTCTCTCATATTTGAATTCAAATTAGATTTCTTTCCCTAATTAATTCCCTCCCAATTGTAATTAAAATTTTCCTAAACAAATCCCTCTCTCTCTTCTTGCCTGTCGCTCACCCTAGTGGGGCTCATTGGCACAGCCGCCGGTTCATCAATACTCCCCTCCCAATGAGCCACTTTGTTCTTAAGGTGGAATAAAGGAAATTATTGCTGAAGCACTGGACTAATAACAGTGGAATAGAAAATTGATTGACAATGGGTCGAACGATCTCTGCCTCAAGCATCTCCCTAATCAATTTCTCAATCTCTTCGTTCTGAATTTGGGGATGATGGTACATACAAACACTAATAGGTGAAACTCATTCCTTCAAGATGATAGCATGCTTGCGTTTCTGTGAAGGAGGCAACTCCTAGACTGGCTGGAACACCCCTCGATATTGTTGTAGGGGTACCTGAACCTTTTTTGGTACTTCTATCTTCTCCTCATCTTTTTCTCCTTCCAATCTCTGCAGCTCCATAAAAAATCCCGCTCTTTTACCCTTTTCCCTCCTTGGAAGTGGCTCCAAAGGTGGCATCTCCCCTTCTTCCCCCAACATTTCCACCTCCAGATTCTCTCCTCTACTTATCGGATTATTAGGGTTTCCTCTACTCCCTTTGCCGCCTAGGGCTCCCCCCGCCTCTGATGACGTCGTTTTGGTTTGGACCTCGAGCATCTTCTTCATCATCTCCTCCATGATGGCAAACTTTCCATCGATCCTCTCAAGGAAGGTTGAAATTTGACTTGGAAATATGAAATTTTAGATTTCAATTGTATAATCTCCCCTTCCAACACTTCTACCTTTCTTTCTACCATAGGTACCCAGATCTATGCTCTAATACCAATTTGATAGGAAGTTGATGCAATTTTTTAGCAAAACCAGAGAATGACACAAGAAATTTAGGAAGAAGAACACACAAGAACTCTTTTTTATTGAACTAAGAAAAAAAACATAAGATATAGCTGGATCTTCAATTGGAGAGGAAGATCAGGTTCTCCTCTCCCAAATTCGTAGCTGTTGGTTAGAGCCCACTCAACCTAAGCAAAACTAGTTCCAACAAAATCAAGTATAATTTGAAATCATCTCATAGTTAGCCTTAAATAGACTCCTCTAATTCCCTCTCAAATCAGCCATCTTTCCTTAAATAATCCCCTCTCAGATTTGAACTCAAATTAAAATTTTTCTCTAATCAATTCCCTCCCAATTGTAATTATAACTTTCCTAAACAATTTTCTCTCTCTTCTCGCCACTGCCCACCCTAGTGGGGCCCATTGGCTCAACCGCTAGTCCATCAATTTGCTTGCATTCAGCTTTAACCGTTTTATCAAGGATACTAGTTGATAATGAACATTGAAAACTGCTTCAATAATTAAATCTTATTTTAGCCTACTTTTATCATCATCGATCTAGCGAAACTAAAAAGTATGTCATCAACACCTAAATTTATAGTTGCATGGGATAGGCATCAGAGCTGTGTAATTTGGGTCATCCTCTCTCTCTCTCTCTCTCTCTCTCTCTCTCTCTCTATATATATATATATATATATATATGTTTTTTTTGTGAAGAATGGAACGAATGTGAAAAGAGGATAGCAAGCCTATGCACTCGGCAGAATAGTTGTTAAGGTTGAGGCTTTGAAACTTGCTGGAAATCTAAAAGCCAGGTCTTTCTAACTACGGCTTGAATGATGTAAAGAATAGTGTTTGTTCCTCTCTTGCACCGTTGCTGATTGCATATTTTGTCTTGGAGCCTCCAAATCACAAATATATATATATATATATATATACTTCAAATGTTTTTTTTTTTTTAATTCAATGTTTGACCATACATCATGGAGCGGTACTTTATGAATAAGCATCCTAAGGCTATATAGGAAACAATCAAAAGATATTATTATCCTAGTAGAGGTTTATGGAATTTGAAAGTTAAGATATTGTTAATCATTCAAAGTAGGTTGCTAAGGTAGACAAATTAGAATTGTTTAGTTTAGACAAAATTTGATATGGGATAATGGCAGGTTTCTTTAAGAAATTTGTCATTGAAGTTTTAGTAGAGTGTAGAAACGCATCGTACATTAGTATACTGAAATGGTGGACTGAGAAGTTACTAATGATTTTTAAAAAAAGAAATGTATGTTTAAAGAGTGGCAAAATATAAATACATATAATATTTATGATGATTATAAAAAGTCAGTAGTCTTAAAAGAAGAATGTGAACACGAGTAAAGCACGACTTTTGATGATTTATTTAATAGGTTTACTACTAAGGGGAAGAAAAAGAGATGTAAAATAGTTAAAACTAAAAACTTTGATCAAATGTGATGCAGTAGAAATGAAAATAAGAAAATCTTATTAAACTTGAGACAAAGGAAAGATGAATAATTCTATTTAGAGAAACTATTAAATAGGTGTCTTGAAGACATCATTTAGAAAAGCATACTAAAAAAAAGAATGAGACATATTGTAGCCTAAACAAAGTGAAGTTGAGTTAACTCCAAAGAAAATACATAAATGTAAAGCTTTAGGTCTATATGAGTGAGATATTGAGATTTAAAAAGTTATAGGAGATATCATAGTTATTTGATTGACAAATCTATTCAATATAATTTTGAGGACTAAAAATATGTAAATTGGTAGAGAAAAGTATCTTAGTACATATTTTTAACAACTAGATAACATTCAAGATTTTGATAATAATATAGTATTCAAACTTACGAATCATGCAATGAAGTTACGAGAAATAGTAATGGAACAAAGATATAGAAAATTTATGTTAATTTTAAACGGGCAATTTGGTTTTAGGGAAGATCCACTACGGAGTGATTTTTTGTGTTAAGACTTTTTGTATTAAGACGATTAGTGTAAAAGTGTAGAGTGCAATGGAATGGTAATCTTATAATTTTTATTGTTCATGCAAAATTATATGATTGAATACTATTAGAGTTGATTTAGCGTGCATTGTGGAAGAAGATTGTTCTGTCAAAGGTATGCAAAAGTTATTTTTGATAGAAAATTCATTAGTATTAGAAAAAGTTGTGAGTGGTCAAAAAAATTTCAGTTGTACTATAATTACATTAAAGACCTATATATATGGGATATTGTGGAACTTATAAAGGATAATCAAATTGAGATGTCTCGATTTATGTTTTTCAAGTTGATATAGTTTTGATCGGTGAGACATTAAAATAAGTGAAAAGTTAAAACAACAAAGAGATATTTAGAGAATAGATGGCCTAAAATTAGGAGAATAAAAATAGATCATGTGATAAGCAATTTTAGTATATGATATTATTAATTATTAGCCAATATTATTAGAAGATAAAGTTATATCTAGGCATAATAGATTTAAGTATCTTTGATTATATATATATATATATATATATATATATATATATATATATATATATATATATATATATATATATATGAAAATATAATTTCTAGAGGTAGGTTGGATGATTTCAATGGAGAAACATGTCAAGAGCATTATTTGATGAGTGATAGCATGGTAACTTGAAAGTTGAATTTTATAAGCCAAATAAGTTAATGAATTTGAGTGTTAGACATTCAAAAAGTCATTGATGGTTAAATTTAGCATGATAAATAAGAATATTAAGATGGATGAGTGGAAAAACTGACAAGTATAACAACAACAACAACATCAAGCCTTTGTCCCACTGTGGGGTCGGCTACATGAATCCTTTTTCGCCATTGTGTCTGGTTAAAAGTCAAATTCTCATCTAAATCTAATAAAGAAAGATCATTTTTAATATTTTCTAACCAAGTCTTTTTAGGTCTACCTCTACCTTTCTTAACAAAAGCCAAATCTAATACCTCAACTTTCCTAACCGGGTCATCGGAAGGCCTCCGTTTAATGTGACCAAACCATCTAAGGCGATTCTCTCTAATCTTATCTTCCACTAGAGCTACTCCAACCTTTTCACGTATATGCTCATTTCGTATCCTATCTCTAAGGGTCAAGCCACTCATCCACCTAAGCATCCTCATCTCTGCAACACTTAACTTAGTATTATGCTTCTCTTTTAATGGCCAACATTCTGCACCATAAAGCATTGTAGGTCTCACTACCATCTTATAAAATTTTCCCTTAAGTTTGAGGGGGACTTTTCTATCGCACAATAAGCCCGATGCATTCCTCCACTTCAACCATCCAACTTGAATTCTGCTGATAATATCCCCTTCAATTTCACCATCACTCTGAACAATAGATCCAAGATATCTAAAACGTGTACTCTTATTAATGACTTGATTTCCCAAAGTCACAATCCCCTCTGATGTGAAACAACATCGGAATTGCAAGGAGACGTATTAAGACAACTAAGTAAGCACGTCCATATAAGGATTAACGAGTCACAATTAATGATTTAATGAAATCTCAGTTGCAAAATTACTTAGGCAATGTTACAAACTCCTTAGGCACAACAATTTAAAACAATAACAAACATGCAAGTAATGACGAATGCACTTTAACAATAATCCGCGGGTTAATATTTAGAAAAGTCACCTCGAGTTTCCCTCACTTAAGCTCTCTTGCGGTTAACAGAAGAAATATATTAGCAATACTTATATGATCACCACGCAGAAGAGGGAGCTTACAATACGGCCCATGGAAAAGCTAGTCGGAGCTGGATGAGTCGATGGAAGGTGTAAGCGTTGCCAGCAGAACAATAATAGGTGGTTGCCATGATTGCTGGACGGCAGCCTGGGTACTTGGAAATCCTGGACAGCAGATTTACTCCTTGGATGGCAGCAGCTTGGCCACGTTGGAGAGCTCTTTTGGAAAGCAGAAACCTCTTGGAGATGCAAGAAGACAATACAAAATTGCTGTAATTTCTTAGACAGCAAATAGAAAACTCCCAAAGAGAAGGAATTTAGTGGGCAGGGCCTTTTGGACGGCACGGGTAGGAGAGAAAAGCTTCATAAGAAATCAATTTCAGATTTCTGAAATTGTATTATTCAGGTGAGGAGAGAGGAGGCGGGTGGGGCTGTGAGGGAAAACAAAATCTGAATTGTTTAAGAATTCAGAAATTGTTTTCGGGTGAGGAGAGAAGGGACGGGTGGGGCTGTGAGGGAAAAAAACAAAAAAAGAAAATCTGAATTGTTTATTCATATTTCCAAAAAAAAAAAGTGTTGAGAAAATAAATTTCAGTTTCCAGATTTTGAAATTGAAATTACTTAGGAGGGAAAGGGTTAAGGGGGCATTAAAAGAGAATTAATAGGGGAGAGAGAGGGAGAGGGGACCGACCATGTAAAGGGGGTGATGTGGCTTGATGTTTTGAATAGGTGGGGACCACATAGGATTAACTTAATATAATTAAAATTCTGATTTTGATTTCAGAATTAATTACATTAAGTAACTCCCAAGCTAGTATGAAAAGAGGAGGGATTTGAAATTTTGAATTTCAAATCCAATGTAACTCCTCTTAACTTACTTTCCAAATTTGCTAGAGCTTGATTAGGAAAGTAATTAAAGGGGAGGGAAAATTCAAAATTCGCAAGAGGGGATTAGGGGAAGGAGGCGGCGGCAAGGGGCTGGACGGTGGCTGTTGGTCGGAGGAAGGGGTTGCAGGCCGGCGGCCTGGGCATTTCAGGGAGGGGGCTGCGGCAAGAGAAGGGGAGGGGAGGTTGTGGGGAGAATTTTAGGGATTCAAAAATTGAAATCTCAACTTCCTCCAAGAGGCTCCAATCCAAATCCACACAACGATGACTTGATCAAGATAAACAAAAGAAAAGAAAAGAGAAGGACGAGAAAACCTAGAACTCACAAAGAGATCTAGCTTCTCCTACGAACTCACTAAGAGATCGTGGAGGTTTGCACTCACAAAGAGAACATGAAATGTCATTTTTTTTCATTCATTAAAAACTAACTATTACATAAGAAAAGGGCCATATATATAGGCCTCAAAATGACAAAGAGAACAAAAGACTCAAATGCCCCTTGGGCTACAACAACGACCAAATACCCATAAGGGCAAAAACGGAAAAACATAAAAATAAAAATATGCTGCTACATAAAATGATGAAAATATAGATCATGATCGAGGCCGTCGATCTCCGGCATCTCCGATGGTACACGTGTCGAAAATGCTGACGATCTCCTCATCACCCTCACTAGGTCTATTTCCACTAAAATTACACTCCATATATTCAGTTTTAGATCTATTCAAGCTAAAACCTTTAGACTCTAAAGTTGACTTCCATAATTCAAGTTTACCTTCAACTCCCTCTCTAGTCTTTTCAACAAGAAGAATATCATCAGCAAAAAGCATGCACCAAGGTACATCCTCTTGCAAATGTCTAGTGAGAACATCTATGACTAAAGCAAAAAGATACGGACTTAAGGTTGATCCTTGATGTAATCCAACCGAAATAGGAAAATACTTGGTCAAACCACCTTGTGTTTGAACACAACTAATAGCTCTTGCATACATATCTTTAATGATTTGAATATAAGTAATAGCTCCTGCATACAAGTATAAATTAAAGAATATTTTTATAGGGCTATGAAGACTTAAAAGGTTAATTTTATCAAACAACTAAGTTGAATTTGTTGTATGGATTATAGAGTTGAGCATTCAAATTTTCATGGTTAAGTTGAGTGTGGTGGAAATAAAAATGTTAACATGGATGCATGGAAAATTTAAGAAGGATTTATTAAAGAATGGCTATATAGAAGGGATGGTTGAAATAGCATCTATTCAAGACAAGGCAGTTGAAAATAGAGTTAGGTGGTTTGTACCTAAGGAAGGATAAAAAATGCTCTATTGGCTAGATAGATAAAATAATTATTGAAGAATTAAGAAGAAAAATAGATAAAGGCAGGCAACATGAACAAAAGTTTAAAAAGAATTGCAAAGAATGTCTGGCATCTCATGCATATCAAAATTAATGAACCCCAAATCAAGGCATCCATGTTTGTGCTTGAATGCTTGTGTTTATGTGTTATTATATAGTACTGATTTGGCATATAGCGTGTTCATAGGCGATTTAATATGATTGCGTATCATACTCTTAGCTGAATTTATCCTTTTTTCATGCAGGAAAAATTCGTCGGTGATTGCACAAACAGAAAGGCTGGTAACTCATATGTTCTTACCTATGAGACTGGTGTTGAATCTAGCCTCAGAAAAGCACCATCTGTGCCCTCAGTTTCTCCAAATTGCAATGAAGGTGAAATTATGTTTAACATAAGTGTCAATAAGTCCATCAGCCCAATACTTTTCATGATTTTGCTTATTTATCTCCATGCAAAGTAACAGGTGCTGACTGCATCAACATCGAAGAAAACAGTGGAGAGAAAGAGACCTCGCCGTCTGTTCAGGCCATTATAGATGATGATCAAAGAGGAAATGTGCTCGGGGAAGACCTCGTTGGTTGTGAGTCATCGACAGCCAACAGAAAACGGGAACGCTCGTGTTCTATCGAGAGAATGTCAGAACCTTCCGGTGAGATATCAAAGAATACCATTGAAACGGTGCTACTGAGAGATGGACCAAGTTGGTTTCCTGTTGAGGATGAAAGTGAGCAGAAGAAGACTTGTTATAACAGTGGTAGTAGTGACATCAACGATACTACAACAAGCGCTCGGTTGTCCTCAAAGGTACACCCCTTGTATTCTACCATTATAAGGCAGGAGCAACCAGTAGAAAGCCTCTGCAATGAAACTTTGAAGCCTCAGAATGTTAGAAACACAGAGAGGTGTTTTTTCCAAATAGACTTAGGCCCTGTGCAGAACGGTAACTGCACCAACATCATACAAATTCCTTCAAAAGAAGAAGAAAATTTGCTTGAATCAAACAGTCCTGATCTTGAATTAGCTCTTGGGGGGAAGAGCAAATCAACAAAACTCTTTTCATTTCCATCGCTTTTCCATTCAGTTGATGGAGGCAAGCAACACTGGCAACCTGGTTCTCCAGGGGATGGAGATGATGCATCAGCGTCTCTCTCTCTTTCTCTTTAGTTTCCTGCATCAGAGGAGAGCATAGCTAAAATGATTTTAGATGACAGAATATATCTTAATCCTGGGCAACCTTGCAACAACACAGTTCAATTTGGTAGATTCAGAAGCTATTGAAATGGAACTTCTGGGAGGCAATACATGCTTGATATGCTATTGCTCAAGGTATTGTTGATCTCTGAGTTCTGAGGGATGATTTTCGAGCGCTTCCCATTTGTTCATAGCTGCACCTACAAAAATTCTTGTTTTTTTTTTCCAACTTTTTTTGCCGGCTGTTTTTTTACTGATTGTTCTTTTTTTTAGAGTGGTTAGTAACGGCTACTTTTTTTTTTTTACTACTTGTATATATATATAAGAGGAAAGCCGCAGTTTTTTAGCGAGCAGTATTCGCCTATATTTTTAATCTTAGTCCTGATGTTCTAAGTTAGGTTTGGTTTGAGATAATTTTTTCTGTTTTTTAAATTAACGTATAAAAATTTTTAGAATAGAAATTACTTTAGAAAGCAGTAAGAAAATTGTCTCAAATTAAGACTTCGTTTGTGACAACTTTCTCATTGTTTTTAAAATAGTTTTTTAGTTAAAAAAATTAATAATTCAAGAAATTTTTTAACTAGAAAGCTTCTTAAAGTTGAATTTTTATATTAAAAAACTGTTTTTATAATCAGGAAGAAGTTGTTCCAATTGCTTTAAGAAGCAATAAAAAAGCTGATTTAAATGAAATCTAAATCATAATCTTTCTTTCTTTCTTCCATTATATTGCGAGCCCTGCAAAATCTGTGACAACAATGGTTTTAAAAGTAATTTTTATAGTTGTTTTGATTTTAGTATTTGTTATGTGAAGAGAATTTATTGTGATGAGGACATCGTTAGCAATTTCGACATGTGTGCCATCGGAGACACCGGAGATCGATGGCCACGATCAGGAGTTTTATTTATTTTGTCATGTTATGTAGTAATTTATTTTATTTTAGTTTTTTTTCCATTTTTACCCTTATGGGTATTTGGTCTCTATTGTAGCCCAAAGGGCATTTTAGTCTTTTGTTTCCGTTGTCATTTTGAGGCCTATATATATGACCATTTCTTATGTAATGAGGGGATGCTTGAATAATAAAAAAATTTTGAGATGTTTGTTCTTCTTTTCTTGCTTGAGAGCTTGAGAGAGAGAATGGAGACCTAGGAGAGGCTCCACCCGAAATACCCAACAGCTCCCGTGGTGAGCTCTTGGCCTTTTATTTTTTTGTTATTCTCTTCTTCCCCACCAGTTCCCTGCAACCATTCCTATCCAAAATCCCCCAAATCCCGCCGGCATAGAGACCATCTTCCTCCCCTACCTGCCGCCGGCTGAGCCAACCAACGGCTCAGCCTAACCCGCCTCCCACCCCTGCAGCCTTTCCCCTCAAAATTCCCTCCACCCGTCCACCCAGGAGCCCTGTAGTATCTCGTTCCCTTACTGTTCCTCTCTGAATTGGATTTCCCTCCCAGAATCGGCCAGGACGAAGTTGAGATCGTCCAGGCCGATCAGTGCATGGAAAACAGCTGATTTCTGGAGTGTTTTCTGGATGATTTCTGGACAGGATCGTCCGGGCCGTTCGTGAGATCGTCCAGGCCGATCTGTACTGTAGAAATTATCGGCCAGACAATAGCCCTTGGTAAGGTCCAGGACGATCAGGATTTGGTCTGATCGTCCCGGGACGATGTGAATATCGGCCTGGCCGATCAGTTCACAGATATAAGAAAATCAGCTCGTTTTGAGGAGAGAGAAAATCATTTTATAAAAACGAAAATATCTGAGGAGAGAGAAAGAGAAAAGGAAAAAGAGAAAAGCTGGTTTTCGGAGACCGCGGAGCGCTTTTCGTCCGACGCTGCTGTTGGGAAAAGTGGAGATCTCGTGGTAAGGACTCCGAATCCTATTTCTGTTTTCAATGATGTTGTGTTTTGATCGAGTTGTGATCTGTTTTGTGTTTTCGTAGTCGACTTTTCGACATGATTTTGATTTGACACGACTTTCACCGCACAACTTTTAGAGTGTTATAGATATGATTATTCTACACGATTTGACTGTATTCTACGAAGATTTTATCGGTCGGAATTGATTCTACGCGATTTTAATCGAATAGAAAATTATCAGGATGTTTTCTGACTTGGTTTCTATAGAATAAAAGTCTTGCATTGATGTTATAGATATTCTATTGTAATTTGGTAGAATTTGGAAATCGTGTCTTTTTGCAGGATTTTTGTGTAAATTTGACCGACTGCCGTTACGCTGCCCGATTTTCGTATGATTTCCGAATTGTCTGAGATTGATAGATTGAATCGATATGAATATGATTATTGATATGATTGCTTTAATAGTGACTATTGAATTGCTTATTGATTGAATTGACTATTGATACTGGAACCCAAGTGGAACCTGGTTGAACGTTGGTGAAGATTGATATTGACCTGTACAGGATGGTGGGCCGACGGGCTTTCCTTTAAACCATTGATCATTGATATAACGATTGGGAGTTATAAGGAGTTTATATGCCGACGGGCGGCCGACGGGCAAAAAGAGTGACGACTCTTATTGATAGACCAACGTACGGACTACAACAGCAACGGATTCTACAACAGCAACATGACCAGTTGATTTTACTTGTCCAGTATATAGTATTGAATTGCATGTTTACTGTATTGATTTACGGATTTATTGCTTTATCGATTTCTGCCTTATTGATTTGATTGATCGGATTTACTGTATCATACGATTTCATTGATTTCATTGATTGATTACCGAGCATTGATTACTGAGCATTGATATGGATATTGATAGATATAGATACTGCATTGATAGCATGGACATGGACATCGTATGGATTCATTGTATTGCCGCCTAGATTTTATAGATTCACTATTGCTATTGCTTCTACACTGTATTGAACTGCTGCATTTGATTCATTGCTAGTATAGACTGGGCTTTATTGTATTGATTTTATGATTTCATACCGATCGATTTAATTGACCAGATAGTATTGTTTTGATTGATTCGACTTGATACGATTGATTTGACTGATCGACTGATTTCCTACTGTTTATTGATTCTTCTACCGCTGCATTGACTACTGATTTGATTTCCGGATTGCATAGATTCATTGACCATTGACTGATTCAGATTGATAGATTGACATGCATATTGATAGCATCGCCGTGCTTTGATTTCAGTCATAGGTATTAGGTGACCTGCTGGGCTTTGTAAAGCTCATTATATGTGGTTGATATTTTCAGGTCAGGGTTCGGGAGCAGGAGATAGGAGTTGATCCAGATCTTCAGGTTTTAGTTCTTTTGATCGATTGATGATTCTTTTGTACTCAGGACAGGATAGATTTCTCTACTTGTACTGATAGTTTAGTTCCTGAGTATTGTACATGATGTTTTGAGATATGAATCGACTATTATATTGATGTTTTAAATGTTATAGATGTTTGATAGATCGCTTATTGAAAGTTTTAGATAACTCTGGTAAATTGTTTGGCTATTGATCGACATTCTTTCCAAGTTAGATCTTGGGGCGTGACAAGTTTTGGTATCAGAGCAGTGTTATTGGAAGAATGGATTGTTACCAGAGTTGTAGGTTTGGATTGAGAGATTGGGTAGATTGGGTAGCTTTAAGAGCTTCATTGGCATACATCGTTGCATGTGTGTATCATTTGTTTTGAATTGTGCAGGTGAAAAGATATGGATCCTCCAGCAGAATCCAGTGTACCGAATGAGCAACACAGCGCAGCTCCAATGCCTTCAGAGAGTATGATGCAGTTGGCTACTGCGATTGCACATGTGATGGGGGACGCTCAGAGCAAGATGAGTGGAAGCAAGGAAGAAGAGGTAGACAGACACTTGCAGATGTTCCACAAGCTGAAGCCTCCGTTGTTCAAAGGGGCTGTAGGACCACAGGCTGCTGAGGATTGGATCATGAGGGTGGAAAAGATTTTTGATAGCATGCAGTGTCCGGGGAATAGAAAAGTACCATTGGCAGTATTCATGTTGGAGAGTGAGGCAGAGAGATGGTGGATCGGACAGCAGAGAGAGAAATTCCAGGGGAAGACAAATGCTGAGATCACCTGGGATGAGTTCACTACAGTATTCAGGATGTGGTTTGTACCACCGTCAGCTCAGCGACAGATGCAGGAAGCTTTCATGAGATTGGAGCAAGGCCGCAATTCAGTGATGGAGTACGTGGCCGAGTTTACTGCTCTTGCGAGGTACGCTGCTCATCTGATTCCTACGGCCGAGGAAAAATGTTATAGATTCCTGCACGGATTGAACAGAGAGCTGAGGCATCCACTAGTACCTTTCCGGATCCATGAGTTTTCTGAGCTAGTGGAGCGAGCTCGATTGATAGAGATTGATCTGGCGACACCGGTACCGAGGTACGAGGATACCAGAAGGAGGAGAGATGAGGTACGACGAGATGATTCTGGTAGAGATAGAGATAGAGAGAAGAGAAGCAGATATGAGAGTTCGAGAGGATCTGCATCGGGATCTGTACCGCGATCTGCATCGGTAATATCGTCTGGTAGTTCTGGAGCATGTGTTCACTGTGGTAAACGACATGCAGGTCGATGCTACCTGTTGACGGGGCAGTGCTTTCACTGTGGACAGCAAGGGCACAGAGCAGCAGCTTGTCCTCAGAAAGGACTGGGTGGACGGACTGATTCTGGCACGGGTTCAGGACAGCAGAGGACTATTGGCCCGAGGACTTACAGTGAGAGATCAGGGAACCGGATAGATGATAGAGCTGTCAGAGATCGGAGAGAGACAGTTGCGCCACGACCTCCTGCACTTCCTCCAGTGGTGCCACGCATCTACAGTCTACAGAGTTTACAGCATCAGGATCAGCAACGACCAGAAGGTTCTACTGGTAAGATTGATTTGACTAACCGATTGATATTGACATATGAACATTGCATATTGACATTTGATTGATTGCATTGTGTGTTTTGTATGGATTTCGACGAGTTTTGTTTTGGATTTGGATTTCGATCGATTTGGTTGCTTCGTGTTTTGCTTCGTACCTTTAGGGAAATGTCGGGACGACATTTTTCTAAGGTGGGGAGATTGTAGTATCTCGTTCCCTTACTGTTCCTCTCTGAATTGGATTTCCCTCCCAGAATCGGCCAGGACGAAGTTGAGATCGTCCAGGCCGATCAGTGCATGGAAAACAGCTGATTTCTGGAGTGTTTTCTGGATGATTTCTGGACAGGATCGTCCGGGCCGATCGTGAGATCGTCCAGGCCGATCTGTACTGTAGAAATTATCGGCCAGACAATAGCCCTGGGTAAGGTCCAGGACGATCAGGATTTGGTCTGATCGTCCCGGGACGATGTGAATATCGGCCTGGCCGATCAGTTCACAGATATAAGAAAATCAGCTCGTTTTGAGGAGAGAGAAAATCATTTTATAAAAACGAAAATATCTGAGGAGAGAGAAAGAGAAAAGGAAAAAAGAGAAAAGCTGGTTTTCGGAGACCGCGGAGCGCTTTTCGTCCGACGCTGCTGTTGGGAAAAGTGGAGATCTCGTGGTAAGGACTCCGAATCCTATTTCTGTTTTCAATGATGTTGTGTTTTGATCGAGTTGTGATCTGTTTTGTGTTTTCGTAGTCGACTTTTCGACATGATTTTGATTTGACACGACTTTCACCGCACAACTTTTAGAGTGTTATAGATATGATT
This sequence comes from Dendrobium nobile, assembly GCA_022539455.1. Classification (NCBI taxonomy): domain Eukaryota; kingdom Viridiplantae; phylum Streptophyta; class Magnoliopsida; order Asparagales; family Orchidaceae; genus Dendrobium; species Dendrobium nobile. The sequence goes on along the minus strand of JAGYWB010000056.1, from coordinate 66,914 downwards.
ATTCTACACGATTTGACTGTATTCTACGAAGATTTTATCGGTCGGAATTGATTCTACGCGATTTTAATCGAATAGAAAATTATCAGGATGTTTTCTGACTTGGTTTCTATAGAATAAAAGTCTTGCATTGATGTTATAGATATTCTATTGTAATTTGGTAGAATTTGGAAATCGTTTCTTTTTGCAGGATTTTTGTGTAAATTTGACCGACTGCCGTTACGCTGCCCGATTTTCGTATGATTTCCGAATTGTCTGAGATTGATAGATTGAATCGATATGAATATGATTATTGATATGATTGCTTTAATAGTGACTATTGAATTGCTTATTGATTGAATTGACTATTGATACTGGAACCCAAGTGGAACCTGGTTGAACGTTGGTGAAGATTGATATTGACCTGTACAGGATGGTGGGCCGACGGGCTTTCCTTTAAACCATTGATCATTGATATAACGATTGGGAGTTATAAGGAGTTTATATGCCGACGGGCGGCCGACGGGCAAAAAGAGTGACGACTCTTATTGATAGACCAACGTACGGACTACAACAGCAACGGATTCTACAACAGCAACATGACCAGTTGATTTTACTTGTCCAGTATATAGTATTGAATTGCATGTTTACTGTATTGATTTACGGATTTATTGCTTTATCGATTTCTGCCTTATTGATTTGATTGATCGGATTTACTGTATCATACGATTTCATTGATTTCATTGATTGATTACCGAGCATTGATTACTGAGCATTGATATGGATATTGATAGATATAGATACTGCATTGATAGCATGGACATGGACATCGTATGGATTCATTGTATTGCCGCCTAGATTTTATAGATTCACTATTGCTATTGCTTCTACACTGTATTGAACTGCTGCATTTGATTCATTGCTAGTATAGACTGGGCTTTATTGTATTGATTTTATGATTTCATACCGATCGATTTAATTGACCAGATAGTATTGTTTTGATTGATTCGACTTGATACGATTGATTTGACTGATCGACTGATTTCCTACTGTTTATTGATTCTTCTACCGCTGCATTGACTACTGATTTGATTTCCGGATTGCATAGATTCATTGACCATTGACTGATTCAGATTGATAGATTGACATGCATATTGATAGCATCGCCGTGCTTTGATTTCAGTCATAGGTATTAGGTGACCTGCTGGGCTTTGTAAAGCTCATTATATGTGGTTGATATTTTCAGGTCAGGGTTCGGGAGCAGGAGATAGGAGTTGATCCAGATCTTCAGGTTTTAGTTCTTTTGATCGATTGATGATTCTTTTGTACTCAGGACAGGATAGATTTCTCTACTTGTACTGATAGTTTAGTTCCTGAGTATTGTACATGATGTTTTGAGATATGAATCGACTATTATATTGATGTTTTAAATGTTATAGATGTTTGATAGATCGCTTATTGAAGGTTTTAGATAACTCTGGTAAATTGTTTGGCTATTGATCGACATTCTTTCCAAGTTAGATCTTGGGGCGTGACAAGCCCTCCCCGCCCTTGCCGCCGGCTGAACCAAACCCCGCCCAGCCTATCCAGCCGCCCCCCTCCTCAGCCAGGCCGATCTTCCTCCTTGGCTAATCCCGCCGGCTCCCCTGCATGGAGGAGTTTGAATTCAACCATTAAACCCCCCATTAATTCCTTCCTAATTTGGCTCCTCAAATTAGTAAGCAATTGATTGAGGAGTAATTACCCGAATTCAAATTCAAATTTTCCCTCTTTCGCTTATTTGTAACCCCCAATTCATTGAAATCTGAAATTAAAGTCTCAGATTTTGATTAATTACATGGGGCCCACTCTTTATGAAATTTTCCCATTAATTTCTCCTTGCTTGGCCGGCCCCTTCCACCTAGCTTTTCTCTCTCTACTTGCCACCTAAGCATCCACGTAATACTCCCTTAATTGCCCCCCCCTAAATGCCCATTAAATCCTCCATTAATCCATTTGAAATTTGAAGTTAATTTCAATTGGGATTTCCCTCCAAATCCACTTAAACCTGAAATTAATTTCAGGTGGGGCTAAATCCTCTGGCTCCTTGACTAAACCCCTATTCTCCTCCAAGCCAAGCTCCTCCTCCCTTGCAACCGCCGGCCTTACCCCTTTCCCTAGGGAAATTCCGCCGACCACCTCTCTCTCGTTCTTTGAGTAGAGAAGCCAAGGAAAGGAGAAGACGACACCTCCCCTCTCCACTTCAATGTTGAATGACGGATCACGAGATCCATCTTCCACCAAATCGTTGGATCATCACCGGACAGCCGCCAACCCCACCTACTCCGACTACTTTCCCGTGGACAAAGACTTCCAGCATCTTCTTCCTAGTGGTGATCTCAATTCTAGTTGCAAAATCTTCTCTCGCCAAGCCTAGTGTAGTCGAGTGAATAATCCCCAAGGTGAAATTTCTCGTTATTAAATTTTGGATTGTTGTTTAATAGCTCTTAGCTTTGCTACTATTTTTGATTATCTCCGAAGATTAGCTAATTTACATGTACTCCTTCGCTTAAGTGAGTTGAAAACCAAGAATCTTTATTGAATTATCTTGTCTCGACAATAAGCTGTCAAGTGAAATTAAATTGTTTAATTCTTTTAATTGTCTTAATGAGCTCCTTGCATGTGGTATCACATCATATTGTCTTAGCATTGAACTAAAATCATGTACAAATATTAGTAACTTATAAGCGGAATGATATTTTATTGTATAAAAATGTTGAAAAGAGAAAATCGCAAGGTCTAATGTAGTGTTAATTTAATAATATAAATATGAGCTAAATAAGATCTCTCTTGTACTGCTAGGAAGAGGAATTTAAAGGTGTTATTATCATCACTTATTATCATCAAGTGATGTTGGACAATCATCTCAATCCCTTTATTAATAGGAGGATCGAAAAGACATCGTTAAATGTTGATGGTTGATGGATATTAGATGTTGGTCGTTAGAAGTTGTTGGGAGACAATTCACTGTGAGTATTGGATGATGATTGATGATAAGTTAGGCCGTTTTTCTTATAGGATCAACATTTATATGATTGTTGCGCGTTATATGATTGTTGATTGAGGAATGATCAAGTTTATGTGATTGTTCTCCATATAAGATGAGAGATTGTAGACCATGGAAAAATATGTTGGATGTTGATTATTGCAGACGTTAAACATTAGCAGATCATGGACAATGGTCTATTAGTAATGTCGTATATCAAGTGAAAATTGGTGTTTTGTTAGATCATTTCTTTTATAAGAGAGGAGATCATTAATTAGGAAGATGAGTGTTAAATGTTGATAGTTGAAAGGAGTTCGATGAAGCCAAACTATGAATGTTGGTGATTATTAGTAGTATTTTAGATAGATTACCACTTGAAGTTTGTTTTTTTGACATTAATTACTAGCAAATGTCTAACTGCAATCAACTAAGAACTTAACGTAGAATGACAATTGATGATTTGCTCGAATGTTCTTATAGGAAGCGAGATGGGCAACTAAGAAGGTGGATGTCTAGCATTATTAGTTGAAATACATTCAAGTTGGATGTCATTGAATGATAATCTATTGGCGAAGTTTTTTGTTTTCATATTGGGTGCTTTTATATATGAAACTCTAATACTTCATATTTTGAAAAGTTTAAGATGTAAAATCTTAATTTTGAGAAATTTATAAGTTGCAATCGCTCATTGGACTTCAATGTGGATATTGGTTTGAGTTTACGAAGCAAGACATCACATAATTTAAGACAAATTTGAAGAAATACCATTCAAAATTCTTCAAAATGCTATGTAATATTTTTCTATGTAATGCTATGTAATATTCTATATATAAGAATCAAGCAACCTAAAAGTATTGAAGAGTTAATTATGAAATTTTTTTAAGAATTTGATTTGAAGTGACTTGTTAGCTTCTTCCTCTTTTTGAAATTATTTAGCAAGATCTTCACTTATTTATATATGTCTCTCTCATCCTACACCCTTAAAACCTTATGTTTGGTCGAGCGCAATCATAATATTTACACATTAGCTTGACTTAATATCACATACCCATATCGTATGGGTATATGGGTCAGACCACTATTCAAGAACCAACCCATCTTAAACTATTATCAATATCAAAAAGTTTAACATTAAACTTCTACATAATATTGCTTTTGATGTGATATTGGATATGAATAATTTATCTACTTGTCCTATTTCTACTAATTGTTACAAGATAACCGTGAATTTCTATATGGTCAATATAGTTGTAAGACAAGATGTGTTGATCCTCCCTATCACTAGCTTTTTGCTTTGCAAGAATCTTAAAGTACACTAAAGGGATTAAAATTCCCTCAAAATTTAGTTTTGACATTTTAATGGAGATTAAGAAAATTCTTCAAAGATAATATAAGTTCCTTTGTTGAATCTTCTTAGAGACTTCATATGATAATTTAATCGGACATTTATGAGAGACGTTTCGTATTTATGTTGATCTAATATGATGTGTCTAATCACGGATAACTACTGATAGAATCATTAATCATTACCAAGTGGAAAAATTGATAAGAAATGATGAACCTATTAAAAAATAAATATTAAAAAAAGTTAAAGATTATAAAATTACAAAGATAATGCTCAGATACATGAATGGGGTGGTGGCGCAGTTGGCTAGCGCGTAGGTCTCATAGCTTCTGAGTAATCCTGAGGTCGAGAGTTCGAGCCTCTCTCACCCCATTTTTTTCTCGGTTTTTTGTTTTTGCTTTGTTCTTTCCGTTTTTCTTTTGCTTATGCCATCAAATTTTGCTATAAATACGTTTATCATGCAGCTATCTCTTTGTGTCGGCATAGTTAGGAGAAGAAAATTATTATTATATTGGGCTATTTGGTTGGCTAAAAATAAAAGAAATATAGCGTAAATAGAATATTTTAAAGTTATTTCGATAAATATAAAGTAAAAGTTGATGAATAATTTTTTTATTTGAAATAATGAATGTAATGTTAAGTCCGAAAAATGGTGATGGCGGGTGGGTGTTGGCTTTATTAGCCAACATTGGTGGTGGTCGGTAGGTTCGCGGCATCGGCTAGTAGTGGTGATAGTCGGCGTGTGATGGCGGCTGGCGAGGGCTGGCGGCCTACGGGTGGTGGTGCCCGATGGCAGCGGCGGTGATGACCGGTGCGGGTGGCGGTGATGGTGTGCCCCTTACTTAAGGTGTAAAAGTTTCTTGCTCAAAATTAGATGAGTTCCGTTTACTTCAAAAATAAATTAAAATGGTTTATAATTTGTCACTTTGTATTACAATGAAATACGAAAATTTTTAAAACCCTAATATTTTGAATAATTTACCCTCACTTTCTATTTTAACCAAACAGCCCTTATAATAAACATATTTGGACAGAACCTGATTTTGCACGAATTTCCAAAATGATAATAATAATTTCAATGTGATTGTTTTTTTGTTTTGTTTTTGTTTTTTGAGAATGACAGCCTTGCAATGCGAGTTTAAGAGAAACGGTGTTTGCACGAATTTCAAGAAAATTGTTGCGTCCTGGAGTATTCGTGGCGGTAGATAAATATAGTATTTAACATCTTAACTTTGTACGAAAATTCGGCACGCAATCAGATAAGAGAGAGGGTGTAGCATTTACTAGAGACACCAAGATTTTTACGTGGAAAAACCCCTGCAAAGGGGGAAAAACCACGGGGTCTAGCCGAGTTTGTATGAATCCACTATTATTTGCAGTCGATTACAATTGAGGCCCTTCCTTAGGGGGAATGACTTGGCTTGATGTATATTATATGAAATACATGATGAGAATACAAAGTGTCACCATTGATGTGTTCGTTTGGCCGGAAGAACCATAGTTGATGGTCAACGTAAGTTGAAAGGACCGTAGTCGGTAGGCGACGGAGGTCTGTAGGATCGTAGTTGGTGGGTGACTTAAGTTAGCAGAATCGCAGTCGGCGGGCGACAGAGGTCGGAAGGACTGTAGTCGGTGGGCTACTTAAGTTAGAAGGACTGTAGTCGGTAGGCGACGTAAGTCAGAAGGACTATAGTCGGATGGCGACAGAGGTTGAAAGGATTGTAATCGGTGGGCTGCGGAAGTCAGAAGGACCATAGTCGGCGGGCAACGAAGGTCATAAAGATCGTTGTTTGGCGACGGAGGTCGGAAGGACTGTGTCAGGTAGAATTCCATCAATAAACAGAAATCCAGCATCAGATAGATGTCTGGCAAAAACCCGACAATGGGCATAAGTCCGGCATCGGGTAGAAATCTAGTGACGAGCAGAGGTCAGGCGTCATGTAGAAGTCTGACGTCAGTCGGTGGCCGGGGAGAACTCCGGCATTAGATGGTATTCGAGAAAACTCCAGAATCACTTGGAGATCGTACATAATTCCAGCGTTACTTGGAGATCGGGTGGAGTATCATCGTCACTTGAAAGTTGGGCGGAACTCGACGTCGCGTGGAAGTTGGATAGGATTCCAGCGTGCCATGGAAGTAGGGCAGAATTCCGGCGTCCCGTGGAAGTCGGGCAGAATTCCGGCGGTGGTAGAGGAGGAGTTTCTTCCCTCATACTTTTCTCTTCTTCTTCTTCTTATTTTTTTGCTTCCTTGGGCCCCCTCTCAAGAGAAATGAGAGGTTATTTATAGTTTTTTAAGGATGGCATGACCCATAAATAGGAGGAGGATCAAGGGCAAAGGTGGAGTGGTTCAGATGGATAGCCGATATTGAATCCCTTGATCGTGGACCGTTCGTCAGACATTTGAAGAACTTAATGATGTCGTAATTCGGCAATCTTGGGCTTGTTGGATTTGTTTCGTTAAGCTGTTCGATTCGACTATAAACACGTTATGTTTGAAAACTGTTTGGTAATCCAAATTATGGATTGAACCTTCCGAATGTGCTTCGAGTCTTCGATTTGGACCCATTTGGGCTCGGATTGAGTTAAATTTGGTGTCGCTGGGTTCATATTTCTGAGATGCTCAATTCAACTACAAGTTTGCTGAAATCAGAGTCCAGATGATCCCAGAATTAATTTTTGAAGTTTCCAACCTGATTTTGCCTCGAGATTCGTGCTCGATCAAGATAATTTTTTGATGACATATCAAAAATAATAATAATGTTTAATCTCATTGACATGATTTGTATTTTTCCCTCTAAATTTTATTTTATTTATTTTATTAATAAGGGTTGTATATTTTTTTCATTTGTTGGTCCCTCTTTATTTTATTAGATTTTTTTTTTTTGGAAAATTCGTGCAAACGGCGTTTCTATTGAGCTCGAGCATCCGTACCGCTCAAAAAAAAAAACAAATTATACCAATGAAATTAAAAGTTAATAAAATTTTTTTAATTCATGCAATGATGCAAACATCTTCTCTTGAGCTCGAGCATCGATGGCATAAGCATAGCCGCATAACTACCGTTTTTATAGTAATTTTTTAATTAGCTTAGTATATTATTTTTATGTTTTAGAATATTTATATGAAAATTCAACACATACATAGATAAAGAGAATAGTGTAAGTTTCATAAGCGACATCATATTTTTTACGTGGAAAATAAAAAATATATATATAAATCATGGGCCTTATGGACTGCTGAAATTACTTCACTATTAATAATCATTGATTATAAATGATGTCCTTCCTTGAAGGAAGACATTAGTATAATCTAAACAACATGTTATATGATTGAAGTTAGAAGAGTCCTTCAACATGAATCCAAAATAAATAAAGTTGGGAGTCAGAGTTGATGTCGACGGCGTGCATCAATTATGTAAGTGATGGCATGATTTATCAATATTAGTGATGTTAGGTGATAAAGAAAATAGGAGGTAGAGTACCCAGGTGATAATAGCCAAAAACTTATAGGTCAGAGGAGTATAATCGGCGAGCATTAGGTCGAAGGATCGCAATTGGTAGGCAATAAAGTTTTGGAGGGACCGTATTAGGGCAACAGTGATTATAGGATCATAGTTGGACAATGATGGTCTAAGAACCATATTTGGGTGATGGAGGTAGGATGCTTGTAGTAGGCTGGCAAAGGAGGTTAGAGGACCATATTCAACGGTTGATGAAGATCATATGATTGTAGTCAATCAAATGGTGGTCAGAGAACTGTAGTTGAGTGGTAGTGGTCTGATGACAATAGTGGTCTAATGACAATAAAGTGGTCTGAGGATCGTAGTTAGAGGGTGTTAGAGATTGGAAGGACAATAGCCAGTCAATGGTGATCGAAGGATCATAATCAGTGGGCTATTGAGGTTAAAATGATCATAGTTAGGCGACGATGATCATATGACCATAGTCGAGTGACGGTGGTTTGAGGACCTAAGTCAGTTAAACGTAGTCCAAGGATTGTAGTTGACAAATGATGGAGCTCAAAGGATTATAGTCGACGAGTGATATATATTGGAGGATAGTAGTCAGACAACAGTGGTCCAAGGATTATAGTTGCGGGCGACGAAGTGTGAAGGATTGTAGTTGAACAATGGTGGTCGAATGACCATGGTAGTCTCTTGGTAAAGGCCCGATGAAGACTGTTAGACGATAGCCCAGCAATGGTGCTTCGTGATGTTTAGAGCTTTATAGCTCTCTTGGAGAGAGAGAGAGAGAGTTTAGGCTTCAGCTCTCAGCTCCTTCATTGAAGGTTTATTTATAGATTTTCTAAGAGTGGCATGTATAAATATTGTGAAAATCTAGAACACTTCATCGAACAGCCCATATTAAGACTCTTGATCATAGAATATTTGTTTAGCTTTTAAGTTCTTTAATGATGTCAAAATTAAGTGATTTCAAGCTCTATCTTGTCAAAAAATTCAACTTGATTACAAGTTTGCTCAAATTGGAATTCAAATGATCTTGAATTTAAAATTTTGTTCAGAAATTTCTAATTCAAATATGTATTGAGATTTATGATCGATCAGGATAATTTTTTATGACTGATCGATTATAATTATGAGAGACTCTTATATATATTAGAGCAACAAGGACTTAACAGCGGTAGCATTCATGTTGGGTGATCGACGATGGCAATGGGGGAATTCAAAATAAATTTATAGTGTATTTAAAATTTAACTAACAATTTGTAAGTTTTTAATACAATAAATATGAACTATAAAGTTAGTTTAAAATTCACAATTCTACCTTACATTCTTTTTTCATCAAATCAAATATTTAAATTTTTAGAACTCTTGCATTTAAAATACTTGTCATTAGTCTTTCATCAAATCAAATATCCTCTTAATCTATAGCAACTACCTCTTCAAACCTTGAGTGTTAAGGAGGCTATGACTGACTAAAGTGCACCACTTCTGAAGGAAAAATTATTCTGTGCAAACACTGGACGATGTTCGTAGACCAACCAGATTGCGCCACGTTACTTTTTTGCTTTGTACCACTGTGCATCGGGTAACGTGACACGTTCTGGTTAGTCTCCAGACTGTCGGATGTGATCTCCAGATTGTTCTATGTTTGCACAAAATAATTTCTCCTTTTTGAAGAGAACTATTGATATATTTTCATGTAATTAAGATTAAATGAATAATGCATAGTTCACTTAGACCTATATAAAATGCTTATTTAATAATAATTTAATTAATTATTTGATGAATCATTATATATTATTACATTAATTTTTTTTCATAAACTATATACTTTAAATTTTATCTATTTTTCAAAAAGCATATGCGTGATGCAAATATTAAATAAATATTTATAATACATAAATCATTCTTCATAAATATTCAAATAATGAATAATATAAATAATACTTACCAAATTATATACTTAATACATATACATGTAAATTATTAATATTAAATATATAATTAATTAGGCTAAATTAAAACTACAAACATAAGATATAATGATCAACTAAGAAACCTTTAGAAACCCAAAGGAAAAATCATCTCCATTCTTACGTGAAGAACCCCATTAAAGATCTATTTGTAACAGCTTCCTTTTTTCTCTTTGCTTTTCAAACAGTAATCATAATTTTATTTAACTACTACTTTTTTATTGGTTTTCAGAAAATTTTGCAATGAAAAAATTACCGTGTAATCATAATAGCTATATTATCTTCACCACATCAACTTCACAATCCACTACAGCCATCCCAAACAGATCCTAACTCTCTCTTGACGTTCAGTATCCAGTAAAAAAGCCCTTATGAACTGCGTTATCATTTCAACAAACCATCAAAGAGTATCAAATGCATCAAAGAGTATTAAAGGACTTTCTTGATCCCAGATATCATTAAAACCTTCAGTAAATATAGGTTTCAGCATACTTAACGGACTGATATAAATAGTTAACAACAAACTTTGCTGAAATGTTTTAAATAAAGTCCATCAAAAGCCGTAAGAATGATGGCCAGTTGAATAGCAGGTGGGACAAAAATCAAATTACAATTTTTACCCAGCTGCATCAAATTGAACTATGGGGGATGTATCTTGCAACCCCAAGGCAAATTATTAGGTCCGGACATCAGATAGAGAGAATCATTCGGATTTCTCTATGTCTACAGTAAAAGCACAGTCAAAGCACAACTGCTACAGTACTGTGCTTTTACTATAGATAGAGAAAAATCAGGATGATTTCTCTCTGTCCGGTATCCGAACTTAATAATTTCTCCAATCCCACACATATCAGTGGATAGGCTTTACCCCATTAATTGGAGCTCGGCTGGTTTTCACATAAGTAATATATTCTGTGTAATGCATAGTACATAAGGTGCTTTGGTACTTGGTGATACGAAGTCTCTTGCGAAGGGACTCGGTGATTACATTATTATAGCCTGCTTTCCTCATTAGAGAGTCGATGGCTTCAATCTTGGTCCAACCTGTAAGTAGGGAAGCATATGTTCATTAGATGCAGATAAACTAACTATGAACTGGTTTGGTGTTTTGCTTCTTCTAACACAGTTCATACTAACGCAAATCATGAAAAAGGATGTCTGAATTCATAATGTAGATGTTTTGGTTATGCATCAAGAAAGCAAAATTAGCACCCTAACGGGTAATCTAAGGTTCCATTTGGGACGGTTTTTTTACTGCTACTTAAAGCAATTTTTTAGTACGAAAATAAAAAATTGTATACTAAAAAGCTGCTTTAAGAAATATTAAGAAAGCACTCTCAAACAAAGCCTAAATATTGAGATAAACTATTCATTAGTTTTATGAATAAGAAAAATCAAATGAATACTTCAACGGCTAGAATAATTTTGATTGCTTTGATTTCAAAGATAGTAAATAGTGGTACTGTCAGTGAGGAGAGTTAAAAGCTATCCATTTTATAATTAATTTTGATTCAATTAGCTTTTCAAAGTCAATGAGGATCATTATTTGCAAAAATTTTGAAAAACAAGTAAGCTTACCTTCATGGGCAGCCACCTCAGGCAAGTAAGTTGCACTGCGCCTTGTATTATAATCAGGGTCAGTGAATTCAATAATCAAGCCATGCTTTCCAATCTGCAAGATAAATACTTGGTTTCCAACAGTCACTACATTTTAGCTTTCCATGATCACTAAAAGCAAATAATTAGCTGGGTGATAACAATGCTGGGACTAAAATAAGAAATTGCATCAATGCCACATCTTGTGAAATAGAATATTTAACAAAAAAAGCCTGTCCAAAATATTCCCGTTTGTTATGAAAAACGAAAAAATCTTCAGAAAATCAACTTTCCACATCAGTGCATGTTACTGGTTCAAATTCATAAAGTCCAGTCACCAAATTTATTTTTTTAATCAGTGTTCCTGCACTTCTGAGAACATTGACTGTCAAACCATCACCAAACATTTGGTTTGACTATCAATCGTAAGAATCAGATCATGGATTTAGTGGCGGAACCAGTCATAATTGTCAAGGGGGGCAAACTTATAAGTAACTGTTGGCAGATATGTCGGGGGTCCAAAGGAGCACTATCAATAATCCAGAGGTCTCCAGACGAATCCGAACGCCGCACGTAATAATTTTTGTTAGTCTCCAAACGAATCCGGACGCCGCACGTAATAATTTTTCCTCTTATTGACGCAGATGAAAGATGCAATAATATATAGTAGTTCGTAGTTTGCATCAAGGTAAATTGTTGCCCCATGATCTTCTAACAGATTTCTAAAAGGAAGAGAGAAGAGCATACCTCCCAATCAAGGTAGTTCAGAGCAGTTTCATATTCAGTAAGAATAGACACTGTGCATTCCAAATACGGCAATTCTTTGGCTTGGACTGGAGGGAAGCGTCGATCTCTCAGAGCACTACAGGAAGGAATATGAAATAAATTAGCTAGGTACCAGACTACCAGGTCACCACAAACAAAATCCATTTCAATTCCAAAAAGCTCAGGTAAAACTTCCTAAAAGATCAAACAACGTTAGGAATTAGAGAACCAAGATATTTAAAGAGTAATGACGATACTAATGAAATTGATTGTCAAATCAACATATAGTAATTAGCAACTGGTATGTAGTCATCGATACAATCTTGAAAGAGTACAACAATGGGTGTAAAACAAAAAAATTTAAGAATACATGATTTAGCAATGTTGGTGAAGAAACGAATGCTCAATCCATGGCAACATTCTAGGCATGTACATCAACATTATATTAAACTAAGGCTTCGTTTGGGACAACTTTTTTGTTGCTTCTTAAAGCAGCTTTTTAGTACAAAAATTAAAATTTTTATCCTAAAAAGTGCTTTAAAAAGTAACAAGAAAGTCATCCCAAACGAAGCCTAAGTCTCTAAAACAATTAAATAATAGTTCATCTTTACGAAAATTCATCTTAACATGCACAATTTGTATTTCTGGCAACTGCACATTTGACATATGCATCAATTTTATTTGTCTTGGAAAAGTTTAGCTTCTTTGAACAATAGATTTAAGCATAATTATTGTACTTTCGGTTAGAAAATCCACGAGTAATCACCTATAGGCCTGTCCAACCAATGCACAAGATAACTTTGATATACACGATTAGTAATAAAAGCAATTTCATCATTTATTATTGCTTATGGCACAAGATTTATGTAACTATTTGAAAAAAAAATGGATGTGAATTACGTAGGAGAGGATGGGAAGAGAGAAAAATCTAAGATATTAGTAGGTGGTTCATAATATAAATAAGAATATTAAAGACTGAACTAATATGAGAATTTTTAATGTTCTAACTTGCAAGCTTTACCCCAATTTGTTATACGACTTAATATAATCTCATTTTTCTAGCAAATGATTATAGTATCTAAAAGAATCAGAGTTAAAAGTAAGTTTCCTGTGAATATTCTCATGCAAAATAAGCATATGAACAATGGATGGTTATATATAATATGATGCATGTAATGATAATGCTAAGATGATAATATGCTTCCACGATATAACTAATACTAATATGAGGGGATGATGAATAAAATTTAATTTAATATTTATTATGGTTTATTAAGCCTTGTCCTAATAACAAACAAACAACAAATAAGAAGGGAAAGTATATTATATGGACAGTCAACCTCTTTAAAGAAAACTAATGCAAATTGCTTAGATAAATTGTGTAAATTATACACTTTTGAGTTTTGGAGTAAAATATTATCTTTCTCAATCTTATAATATTATTTTATTGTACTTGATTTAAAGTTATCTAGCAATCATTAGTATTAAGATTGTATTAAACTTTGTAATAGCTAGTGATAGCCTTAGCCATCACCAAAATATTGGTTCACTTTAGAATACAATATCTAGGAGAGTTTGCTAAGCGTAGGTTTGGAAGAGATGTTCTTACCCACAACTAAGGTGAGGGTACTCTTCCCCTTTAAGGAAGAGATTATGAGGATTTCTCCACATGTGAGAAGTGAAGAAAGAGATTGTGAGCGAATTGAAACCCTGCATATGAGTACTTTAGGGTTGGACGTAAGCCATCGGGTAGGCCAAAACACAAATATTCAGTTTATTTTTTAAATCCAGCAATAAATAATCTGATGAGGGCATCAGATTCCGACACGTGTACCATCGCCGGAGGCGTCGATCGACGGCCCTGATTCAGAGTCTTTATTTTTGATGTCTTATTATATTCATGTTATTTATATTTTGTCTTTTCCGTTTGTACCCCTATGAGGGAAGTAGTGTTTGTTTTGCCCCATGGGCATTGTAGTCTTTTATTTTCCGTATGATGTGGAGCCTATATAAAGGCTAGAGCTTGTACTATTTTGATTATTGATGAATTGAATGAAAATTTCCCATAGCTTGTTCTCTTTGTGAGTGCATGAGGTTCTCTTGGTGAGTGCCTCCTCCTTGAGATCTCTTAGTGAGTTCTCTAGTTATCCATTAGTCTTGTGTTTTTTCTTTTAATTATTTTGTTTACACAATCCTCTTCCCCTCAAGAACTCTTCCCCACTTCCTTTGACCTTGCTCTTGCCGCCGCCCCCCCCCCTCCCTAAGATTTCCCACCGCCGGCCCAGCCCCAGCCCACCGTCCACCACCACGCCGACCACCCTCCTCCCATGGGCATCACTTCTTAGTTTCCCCAACCTCAAGTTTGAGATTTGAAATTTCAAAATTTGAATTATTTCCTAATTTGGAAATCCAAATTTGGAAACTATTCAAGGGAAAATTATTTCAAATCTATTTAATTTGGAGTTTTAATTGCTTCGCCACGTCATCAAATCTTGCATTAAAACCCCCCTCCTCTCCATGGTTTTCCCTCTCTCCTCAAGCATGCCGCCGGCCTCCCTATGGGGAAATCCAATCAATGCTCCATTAAACCCCTTTAATCCTATTTGAAATTCAAATTAGGATTTAAATCTTCCCTCCTCTTTCATAAAACTGAAAATAATTTCAGTTTTCCTCCTTTCATCCCTCCATATTTGAAATTTACAATTAATGCCTTGATTACATTAATTGTAATTTCAAATCCTCATCCCTTCTCTCCTAAAATTCCCCAAAACTGAAGTTTCTCTCAGTTTTGAAGATAATTCCTGCACTCCTCCCTCCTCCACCCTCATACATCCGCCGGCCTCCTCCCCCTTGGATTCTCCAAGCCGCCGCCCACTATCCCCATCCTTTTAGAAGTCTTCTTGCGGCAACTATTCAGCGCCTTCTCCATGTTTCATGGCGGATCCTGAACTCGAATGGGGATTAGTTTTTGATGCTCAAGGAAACCTCGACATACTACGTTCTCCTTTCTTTGACGCCGGATTCGAATCCGACGAAGACACGGTGGGGGATTACTTGGAACGGATTCTTCCCTCTCTCATCAAAGTTATTGATAGACAACGGCCGGAGTACAATTGGTCTATCGACGGACGATCTTCCACACATCTTCCAAACCCGGCGCCCTCCTCTCCTCCTCTACGGATCTACGGCATCGTCTTCCTCGGAGTGGTCTCTTCACTAGCGTGGCTCTTCTTCTCCCAACAAGCTTAGGGATAGGTAAATGAGAGCGGCCTCAAGGTGAGCCATCGCTTTGTTAACCTTGGGATTCACGTTGATCTAGTCATTCGCATTGCTTTATTGGAGTCGTTATTTTATTGATCTTGTAAACTTAGTCGAATTATCTTGCCTAAGCGTGGTTAACTTCCAAGATCTCCTTTGATTTGTCAATTTCGCAAAGCTTGAGATTGTACGTCCATTATTTTACATAACTTCTATTAGTTTCATAAGATTTGATTCCTGGATTCACATCATAATCGATACCTAGTTTTTATATTTTTAGTATTAAAGATAGATTTTTCATCTTATATCAAGCAAATTACTTTTCAATTGATTTATTATTTAGATACAAATTCTCTTGTTAGAATCTTATATTTAGAGAGAAAATATCATTAGCAACTACACCAAACTAGAATTCACGGTGAGAATGTATATCACAACTAATGCTAGGCAAATATATTTATTTAAGAGGAGAATTTATATTTTATTTATGCATCTAAGAGGAAAAGTTTATTTTTATTCATTCACAGCAATATCAGTTTATATCATTAAATAAAGAGAGATTATTGACTACGTGATCTCATGTCACTCATGTTTTACTCGTTACAGATTTGATGATAATAAATCTCTTGATGAAATCATAAAATAGTTTGTTAAGAGTTTCTACTGTTTATACAAATACATTTAAACCATGGGGATGGTGACATATTCTATTAGGCACTTTTAAGGCTTTACAAGCTTGAAGATGAGCGTTAATGGTGAATCTAAATTTTTTAAGAAAGATGAAGTAAAAGAGTTCAAGAAATACCTTAATCTGCGTGTGTTTTAATAATTCGTTTCACGACTAACTTTTTGCTTAGCCTACAAATATCTCAAGGATAAATAACACATTAATCAAAATATAACAAAGCTATTTTAATTAAATAATCATTTGTTAAATTATTATAAAATATTAAAGCTTAAATAGAATTAATTCATATGTATAAGTTATGTTGCTAAACTCCATTGGCTAAACAATATTTTTCACTGGTCGTTTTGGCACTTTATGGGCCTCTGTTAACATTAATAATTTTTTGCAAAGTTAGCAAGTCTCTACTAACCTTGGAGCTTGCTCCCCTAAATGACAGAAATTTTGGTCATGAATCAATTTACTAGCAAGTTGACATCATAGCTTCCCTGAAAGTCATTACAGGTCACCAATAACTCCTAACAAATGCTAGTAAATCTATTTTTGGCAAGCAACTGCTACTTGAACATAATTGTTCAGTAATTATTTATAGTCAAATATGATCACTCGAGTATAATTTTTGGGCTGCTTACTGAATCTTAAACTACTTTATATATACCAATTTACTTCTACTTTAATATATTGATAATGTCACACAAATTTTCTTATACAAAAGTGAAAGTATTTTCAGCCTTAAAGATATATCTTTTCAGGAAAAAGCAAACGAGTGTTCATCCTCTCAATCCATAGAGTTCAAATTTTAGAGCAAAATCTCCCTCGATCTTATAATATTATTTTGTTGCCTTTGCTTTGTTGTTCTCTTGTAATCCTTTGTGTTAAAACTAAATTCAGCTTTTTAATAGTTGGGTATAGTTTAGTCACCTCCAAAGTGTTGGATCACTTTCAAAGAAGTTATCCTACAGAGTTTCCTAAGCAAAGGCACAGAGGTACTAACCTTCCCCATATCTAATATAAGGGTATGCTTCCCCTTAAAGGAAGAGGTAAACAGTTCTCGCTCAAAATTGGGCGAGAACGGTTTACCTCAAAAATGAACTTGATAGAATACACTTCATTCACTTTAATTTATCTTGGATTTGCTTTTCATCCAACCAAACACCAAACTTCTCCAATCTCCTACATTTTTTTTACTTTACACTCACTTTACTTCCAACCAAATAATTCCTAAATATATATATATGCATTGGAGATTGTGCTAAAATGTATTCATGAACATAAATAGAAAACTAATCCATAGTGAAAATTTGAAATTGAAATTCAATTTGAGCATGAGATCATTTTTTAACTTAAATCTTAATTAAAATCTTGAGTTCACAAGCAATCCTAGCAATAATTGGTTCAAAACGGCAAGAAGAAACAAGAAACTTGGACAAAGCAATCTAGAAACGATAGATTGCGATAGTGGAAACAAAACAAAGTAAAACTCAAAGCAAGATACAATTGAACCTTAATTCGAGAGGAGGATCGTCTCTCCCAATCTCTAGATTGTAGATCTAGACCACAAGACACCAAGGAACTCTCCAAAAGAACAAACAATACAAGCATGCCCTAACCCTAGCCTCTCATCCTCTTTAAATACATCCTTCCTAATTAAAAGCTTCATAATATAATTTATTTCAAATTGCTCTCTTGCATGAACCGCCCCCTCCTTTCTCTCTAGTTGTCGCACAAGGAGGTGGGACCCACCCACTTAAGCAATGGGTTTAAGAGGAGGTAGCTTAGTCCGCCTCCTGTATGTCCGAATCGGCCCCTCCTGGGCCGGTTTAGGCTGATTTGTAACAATACCCTCTTCCCAAAGAACTACCCTGTCCTCAAGGTGGAAATTAGGAAACTGATGTTTCACCCTCTCAAAGGTTCCCACATGGCATCGTATTCCGAAAGGTTTTTCCACTTGATTAGCACTTCTTTAGCTCCGTTTCCTTTCTGGCGAACCTTCATCAACTCTAAAGGTTCCAGAATCACCTCTAAATCCTCCGCGAGTGTCACCGGTAACTCTGGGCTAGCTGTCTAATCTCCAATGACTCTTCTCAGCTGGGATACATGAAAAACTGGATGTATAGTCTCCATTTGTGGTAATTTCAGGCGGTATGCTACCGCTCCTATTTCTCCAATACCTCGTAAGGTTTAAAGTACCTATGGGCCAGCTTCTCATTCCTCCTATTGGCGAATGTCTTTTGCCTATATGGTCGGAGCTTCAAGAATACCCTCTTCCCCACTTCAAATTGGATGTCCTTCCTATGTCCATCAGCTTGTTTCTTCATAATCTGTTGAGCTCTCAGTAGATGTATCTTCAACTCTTCTAACACTCAATCCCTCTCCTCCAAGTACTCCACTGAAGAAACAGGAGTATTGCTACTCCCAAAGTGCACCAAGTGGTGAGGATCTCGTTCGTACAACACCTTGAATGGGGTCATCTATGATGCCGAATGAAAAGAGGTGTTGTACCAGCATTCAGTCTATGATAGCCACTTAGCCTATAGCTTGGGTGTCTCTAACACAAAGCATCTAAGGTAAGTCTCCAAGCTCCTGTTGACTACTTCCATTTGGTCATCCGTCTGTGAGTGGTAAGATGTGCTCCTCTACAGAACTGTTCCCTGTAATCTGAACAACTCCCTCCAAAAGTGGTTGAGGAACACCTTATCTCTATCTAATACTATCGCCTCAGGTACTCCACGTAATATGACCACATCTCTGATGAAAGTTGAATCCACTGTCACTGCTGTGTATGGGATATAGAGAGGGATGAAATGTGTATACTTGCTCAGCCTGTCCACCACCACTAAAATCACAGTGAAACCTTCTGAACGAGGCAACCCATCTATGAAGTCCATGGATATCTCCTCTCATAATTGTCCTGGTAAAGCCAACGACTGTAGTAGTTCTCCTGGTGACATGGCTAGGTATTTGTTCCTTTGACAGATCTCACATCTAGACACCATCTCCTCTATATCTTTATGCATCCCCTTCCAGTAAGCTTTGAAGCTAGCCTCCTTTATATCTTCTGCACTCCTAAATGGTCCCCACCGCACTCCCATAAAACTCCTGGAGTAAGTTTGGGATGTGGATCGAAGACTGGGGCATCACAAACCTCCCCTGATACAATAGTCTATCTCCTCCAATGAGTACCCTGGGTGGCTACACTCTTCCTTCAGCAAATCTACCTTGATTTTTCCCAAATCCTCATCCCTAGCACTTTCCTCTATAATAGCCTCCCAATCAAGCATCAAAGAAACAGATAGTGACACTGTCTGCAGCTCCCCATACATCTGGACATGATATCTACAGCCTTGTTCTCCACTCATGGCATGTACTGAATCTCAAAATTATACCCCAGCAACTTGGACAGCCATCTTTGATGCTCCTCTGTCACCATCCATTGTTCCAGCAGGTATTTCAAGCTCCAATGATCTGTCCTGACAATGCAATGCCTCCCAAGTAGGTAGTGCCATCACTTCTGGATGGACAACACGATGGCCATTAATTCTCTCTCATAGAAAGACTTCAGCCTGGCCTAGCAGTCAAAAACCTGGCTGAAATAGGCAATGGACCTACGACTCTACATAAGCACTGCACCCAATCCGTACCCGAACACATCGATCTCCACTATGAAGATCTGAGTGAAATCTGGCAACGCTAGGACCGGTACCATCGTCATAGCCTTCTTCAAACTCTTAAATGTTGATGTGGCCGCCTCCCTCCATAGGAACCCGTTCTTCAACTGCTCAGTGAGTGATCATGATATAGTGTTGTACCCCTTTACAAACCTTATGTAGTAATCTATCAGTCCTAGGAATCCCCTCAGCTCCTTCGGATTTTTAGGCACTGCCACTTTAGCATTGCCTCAATTTTAGACTGATCTGCAGCCACCCCTTCTTTTGATACAATATGGCCCAAGTACTCTACACTAGCTTGTGTGAAGCAACACTTCTTTAATTTGGCTCTCAGCTAGTGCTCCTGCAGCACCTCAAACACCTTTTTTAAATGCTCCCAATGCTCCTCTTCTGTCCTGTTGTAGACTAGGATGTCATCGAAGAATACCAGTACAAACTGTCTAAGATAAGGTTTGAAAATCTTTTTCATAAGTGCCTGGAAAATGGCTGGAGCATTGGTGAGGCCAAAAGATATCATCAGGAACTCATAGTGTCCCTCATGAGTTCTGAATGCAGTTTTGGGCACATCTTCCTTCTTCATCTAGATCTGATGGTATCCCGATTTCAAGTCTATCTTACTGAATAGCACTGTTCCACTCAATTTATCTAACAACTCGTAAATAACTGGTATAAGAAATTTGCCAGGTATAGTTACCTTGTTGAGCACTTTGTAGTTCATACAAAATCGCCAGCCGCA
This sequence comes from Dendrobium nobile, assembly GCA_022539455.1. Classification (NCBI taxonomy): domain Eukaryota; kingdom Viridiplantae; phylum Streptophyta; class Magnoliopsida; order Asparagales; family Orchidaceae; genus Dendrobium; species Dendrobium nobile. The sequence continues at coordinate 46,423 of JAGYWB010000056.1, read as the reverse complement.
ATCCTTCTTCATCACCAATAGATCTGGACTAGAGAAGGGACTGATGTTGGGTCTGATGATTCCTGCCTCTAGCATCTCTCTAATCAACTTTTCGATTTCATCCTTATAAAACTGATGGTAGAGATAAGGTCATACACTGATGGGTGACACACTCCCTTAACATGATGGCGTGTTCCTGCTCCCTCTGCGGTGACAATCCCTGAGATGGCTGAAGCACCTCTTGGAACGACTGAATCAACGGCTGTATGGAGAGGGGTATGTCCCCTCCCTCTTCTAATCTAGCTCCCTCCAAACTGTGCAGCTCGACTAAATAACCTTCGCCTGCCAACTGTATATCCCTTACCATAGTTTAAAGAGAAACAATGGATTTGGATAGCGCTGCATCTCCCTTAATCACCACCTTCCTTCCATCTACCATCAACTCCATCGTGAGTGCTCCCCAATTCACTTTGGTGTTTCCTAAAGTCTGCAACCATTTCATCCCCAGGATGACATCTGTACTCCCAAGCTCCAATGGAAGAAAATCTTCCCTCACCTGAATCCCCTGGATAGTCAGTAGCACTCATCTGCAAATCCCCTGGCCTTTCTCCACCTTCCCCATACCCATCATCACCCCGTAACAACCGGTATCCACCAATCTCACTCCCAATTAATCAACAACCTAAGTGAAAATGAAATTGTGAGTAGCCCCACTATCAATCAGCACCACCACCTCCCTGTCCTCTATCTCCCCCTTCACCTTCATGGTATGATTCGTAGTGAATCATACCACTGAGTTCAAGAAAACCTCAGCCATATCCAAATACAACTTCTCCTCCATCTCCTCCTCTCTCTCCTCCTCACCTCCCTCCTCAGTTTCCTCGTCATCACAGATAATGAGAGCCTGAAAAGTTCGGTCCTTACATCGATGCCCTGGCGTATACTTTTCATCACACCTAAAGCACAACCCCTTAACCCTCTTTTCTTGCATCTCTTTTTCTGTCAGCAGCTTGAAATTTCACCCACTCCCTCCTACTATCTTCTCCTTGGTGGCCTCCCGACTCCCCTTGCTACAAGACCTTTAGGTGCTAGTGGGTGATCGTCATCTTGTAAGTCCCCCCTGTGATGCTACTCCTGGCTCCCATCTCCAGATTTCTCAGATTTTCGACCAGTTGGGCCAACTTCATGGCCTCCCCAAGTCACGAGGCATCAGAACCTTCACTACTGCTCGGATCTCCGCCTTCAACCCTTTCATGAAATTCCCCTCCAATACCGTATTTGATAATCGCTCCACCCTACTGGCTAGGTGCTCAAATCGCTCTCGACAGTCTCCTAGTGATCCCTCCTATGTCAGAGCAAAGAAATGCTCATAGAAATCTCCTCCCCGGTCAGTTTGGAAATGTTCTATTATGCAGTCATTGAATTCTCTGCAGTTTCTGACAGGTCTCCTCTGATCTCTCCACTGATACCAAGATAGAGCCTTTCCTTCCAGGCACAAACCTGCCACTGTCAGCTTCTTCTCCTTTGTTAGCCCATTGACGGCGAAGCATCGTTCCACCTTATAAATCCACCCATATGCATCTTCTCCTTCAAATATGGGCATCTTCAACTTCCTAACCTTCTGGTCACAAACATTCCCCCTTATTCTTCCATAATTTCCCCTCTACCAAGTCCAACCCCCCCCCCCCCCCCCCGGTCTCTTGATCTTCCCTTGCCCTGCCATAGCCCAAACCCCCTTCAAATTCCCCACTTCTTTCTTCAAAATCAGCACCTCGGCGGGCATAGTATCACTCATGGCATTTCCCATATCCACCTCCACTTTCTTCCAACTGGACAGGCTCCTAATGGGGTCTTCTACTTTCTCCTTCCATGATTTTCACCTCATCTTACTCCATACGGATTTCATAATTTGTGCTTTTCCCTTCCACACCTTTTCCCACGAAAGCTGCCGTTTGGTTTTGGATTTCGAACATTTTCTTCATCATGTCCTGGAGATCGGCTACTTTTTCATTCCATGGAGGAAATCCTTTCCTCCACCATTGTCTTGATTTGATTCATCTCCCCTTCAAGCCTTTCTTCAAAAGCATCCACCTTGGCCGCCATCACAATCTGGAGTTTGTAGATTCACAAAATATGAATTTGGGACTCAAAAAATAGCAAATTCCTTCTATTCCGGGCCAAAAAACTGTTGCTGGAATTTGCCGAAAACAGCCCTCCACCAATCCCAAGACTTGCTCTGATACCAATTTGATAGAAAATACTTGAGTTCACAAGTAATCCTAACGGATTTATTTGAGTTCGTAAGTAACCCTAGCAATAATTGGTTCAAATTTCAAAACAACGAGAAGAAACAAGAAACTTGGACAAATCAATCTAGAAATGATAGATTGCGATAGTGGACACAAAACAAAGCAAAACTTGAGTTCGCAAGCAACCCTCAACACAAGAGCATCCTTTCTAGGGCGAAGGAGATCATAAAGTTCATCTACAATCACTCATGAGTCTTAGCCTTCATGAGAAAGTTCTCGAAGAAGAAAATCATTCGCTCTGTTACCACTAGGTAAGTCATTACATTAGTGCACTGTAAAGCATTTTCAATTTCTAATGCAAGTTTATCCTACAAGTTTGTCACATCTTTTTTGATACAATGGCTTAATTATGCGTGGGGCAAGAAACCTGAGGGGAAGGAAACACGAAGGCTAATTTTGAATGATAAATTTTGGGCCAGTGTGACCTATGCCATATTGAGCACAAGACCCTTCGTACAAGTACTAAGATTAGTGGATGCCGAGAAGAAACCTGTCATGAGTTTTATATATAATGCAATGGATGAGGCAAAGTAGTTGAGTGCACATAACTTGGGAGGAGAGGAGGCCAGTTATAGAGAGATTTGGGATATCATCGATGCTCGGTGGGAAGTCAAGTTACACCGTCATCTACATGCAGCGGCATATTATCTCAATCCTCAATTTCAGTATTTAGAGAGAAAATCCTCAAATCCAGATGTCAAACTGGGCTTGTACCATTACATGGAGCGGTTGATACCAGACCAGACCGTTAGGGAGCTTGCATATTTAGAACTTGTTCTATTTCGGAATAGGGAGGGATTTTTTTGTCTGCAAGCAGCAAAATCTACTATTGTCAAACGCTCTCCATATAAGCTTATTTTTCGCAAAGTAACTGTACATACATCACACCTTAATATGTTTTGATTATCGTTTCTATTCTTAAAAATAGTTGAATGGTGGATCTAATTTGGTGATTCCACCCCTAAGTTACAAAGTTTTGCAGTAAGAGTTTTGGGCCTCACTTGTTCTTCCTCTATGTGTGAACGAAACTGGAGCGCATATAGTCAAGTGCAAACGAAGAGAAGAAATCGACTTTCAACACTCAGAATGAACTCCCTTGTGTATATTTACACGACAAGAGGTTGAGAGATAAGAGATTGAGGAACAAGGGGTTAAAGGATGATGAGAATCCTTTGGTGTGTTATGATGTGGCGTCTGATAATGAGTGGTTCATAGATGATGAGACAGATTTGACATTATCAGACCTGCAGCTAGAGGATCTAAGTGTGGATGTTTTGAAGGGTGAAGTAGATCAAGCGAACACATCCACTAGTACCACACTACACACATCAACTAGTATTGCAGCACAACAAGCAAACAAAGGTATTTCATAATTTCTTATATGCTATTACATTTTAAACATATGCAATTAACAGCACACTAATCATTCTTATTGAACAGGGAAGAGAAAAGTAGGTAATATTGAAGATGATGAAGATTTGACATTCATATATACAATTGGAGATGAAGATGTCTTGAAAACCCATTTAGTGATGAGAAATGATTCGATTTTAGATGTTCTTTCTTATTTGTACTTTGAGAGTTTTGATAGACTTATATTTGTGATTTTATACTTTGAATTATGCTATGACATGCATATATTACATCTATGTTATTATTTTTCACTAATTTCACTTCTCATTTAGATGTTTTTATTGTATGATAGACACTTCTTTTTATTTACATGCTAGAATACTTAAATTCTCATTTACGCAATTCTTCATTCGTGAGGCTTATGTCTCACACCGCCTCGAGGCTTACGCTTCGCCTCACAGTGAAAAATGCCTTGAGGCTTATTTACGCAATTTTAAACCTTGTTTGCGGTTATGACTTTCCCGCTAGATCCACCACCGAGGCTTTTCGGCGAGTTTAAAAGTGTTCACGTAGATGAATTCCTCAAACAATCAAGAAAACTAGTGGCGTTCTTCTTCTTTGGTGTCACGTCAGATGGAGCAGCCACAAACTTCTTTTTTACCTTCGTTAAAGCTTCAATAGTCTCCTCGGCATTTGGGCAAAGGCTTCGACGCAGGAACTTGCTTGGAGTTCCTGAAACCATAACTAGCAAGTCTGTTATAGCTCTTGTTAGTCCTTAAGCCCCTCATTCCTAATACCTTTGATCTCTCCTTGGTCTTAGGTTTATCCATGCTGCTCTGCTTGTCCCCACTTCTGACCCAAATCTGAATCATGGTCCCTCTCCGCCCTCCCAGTCACTTTTACCTCGATGGCAGCTACTGCCTTAGAGATGAAGCTATGCTTTCGACAAGTAATTAGGAAACCGATGACCAATTCTTTTTTGAAAGTGAATTGTTGAGATTTGAATCCATCTTTAACTAAGTAACCATCTTCATAAGTGGTAGTGAGGCCTCCTTTGGCGCCTCCTTTTTCTCATGAGCAGGCTTCGACAACATCGTGGTCACTTCCTAAGAAACCGTCTGTCGTAAATGTACGGTGACTGTTTATTCCGACGAGTCCTTGCGAATGAAAACAGTGACGTTGCATAGAAGTAGGAGATCGCGGAAGAACTTCGCACTGGAGTATTTGGTTCCACTCCGCTCCAGCCTAGCACACACGATTTCCAGATCCACGTGCCTCCTAATCATGCTCTGGTATCTCGTGTTTTCCCGAGCCTCGAGCCGGCTCAAGAAAACAGATCCCTACTTGCTTGATCGGATGATCTCGAGGAAGGAAGCCTAAGGTTACAATTCAATAGTAATGATGTAGTTGATGTTGGCGGCGACAAGTGAGACAGCGTCTGTCACCGCCTCCTCGATTACACAGCTACTACTAGAAATCGCTTTCCACATTCTCCGCCGACGGCACCTCGATAGGCTAACCAAGCTTTGCACATCGCAGCTCTCCTTCTCACCGGCTACCGACTCCCTAAATTCCCCCCAAAAGCGAAGGTGCGGGCTTAGCTGTTTTTGACCCTTTCGATAGAGACTGCGAGCTTCCGTTGCAAGAAGCTTCACGAGCCGTCCCGGTTAACATATTATGACCATTAGCTTTCGTTGTCTTCTCTGGCTCTGCTCCCTCTCCACCTCCGTCGGCCTTCACTTCCTTAGCCTTTAGATTCGTCAAGCTCGACTCCTTGCTCTGATACCATGTTAAATTCAGAGAATTTGAAAAAGAAAATGCTTAATTTTATTACACAAAATTATCCCTATTTATAGATCTACACATGACATCTTAAAGAAACAAATAACTACAAAATCATGCATAATTTCCCTAATATAATCCTTCCTAAATCAACCACCCAAATATGGAAGGAGATCGGTGTGATCCAGACGAGCTTCCCACGGATCCCCATCCTGGTCATAGGATCAAGAGCCAAGGGACGACTATGATGGTTGGGATGGTATTTGACAAACCACAACTACTATCATAAATAAGAAAACAAAGGGTTATACTCAATGTCATGCGTTAAGCATGGATTTAAATTATCTTCTTCTTTTCCTGAATGAAAGTACATCCTTTAATATTGCATGGAATTTCTACCAAAAATAAGATTTATCACACATCATAACAAAATGGCGGTCATCCCTGTTGTTGATAAATTCATTCTCAGAACGTAGAAGGCACAGGTTTTGCTTCAAAATTAACCAAAAAGATTCCTGGCAAGCTTGCACCCTCCTTGCTTTAAGAAGTTTTTGACGGTGAAAAAGCAGAAGAGTGGGACAGGCTACTCATATGCCACAACTAGCTTCATAGTGAGCTATAACTATTTTATGTCCTGCACAAAATTACTATACCATGCTCCTAAAATGCAAAGTTTAAGTGTCCTAATATGAGTATAAGCGAAAATGCTTGTGCATAAGAGATCGTATCAAGTACGACCCAGTGAAAGTTGCACATTTTCAAGATAATATAAACTAGATAGAATTGTCAACATTGCAACATGCGAAGGTGACAGACAATAGTCACTCAAACATCGAACAGATCAAAATTGGGCGAATAAGCAAGACAAATTAAGGCAGAGAAACAGAACCTATTTCAAGACCAATATGAACATCACACTCACAAAATCATTTTGTAGTTGAGTATGGCACAAATGAAAATGCTAAGATGGCTGCTGTGGAAGTAGGATGGATGGAATGAGAACTTATTATATTAGCGAGTGGTACTAGAAGCATCTATTATCAAAGATACTTCTATGAGTAAAATGGAGGGTACAAGATGAACTTATAAGACAAGGGTCTATATTCATGTAGAAAGCCTAGGAAGGAAAGGGGAAGGCCTAAGCTTGGCTTGAAGTTATATAAAACAATTTGTACAGAATAATTTTACCATCTTATGAAGCATTCAACAAGAATGTATGAAGAATGAAGATCCATAAAGCCTACCCTTAATAGTAATGATGATAACTATGATGAACATCTAACTTTATGCCATTGGATAAAGCAAGCGGATATACCGCACAATGAATCACATTTATTGCTATCTTGATTTAATAGCTGGCGCCAATCACAAACTGGCTCGAACAATCCTAATCAAGCGAAAGTAAGAGCGATTTAGTATGTTGAAACGCAATGAGCCAATGAGTGAACAGACACAACTCCTCACATACAAGGGTGGCTTTGCGGCTTTAATTAGAGGTAGATGAGTTCATGTGAATATGGTTGTTGTAATCGACGAAGGCAAAAAGGAGTTCGTGCGAACCTAGTTGTTGGCATAGAAGAAGAAGACAAGTCATGATGTTTAGTGGAGTTGAAATTAAGATGAGAAGGAAAAGAGTTCATTCTACTTGTTTGGTGGAGTCAAAAACCGGCGAAGAAGAAACGTCATGCCAACTTAATTAATGGAGTTGGAACTAAGGAAAATCTAGATCGGTGGAGTCAAAGAAACAGAGATGAAGGAGAAAGTGGATTTTTTGTTTGTTGTAGAAAGAAAGAAGATTATGATTCTAATTTGATTGAATTGATTTGTGCAATTTTATTTGACAGGGAGAAAGAAGACGACAAACATGACTATGATATCTCATTTGATGAAGAGGAAAAATAATTGAACATAATAAAGGAAATTTATTTAAATGACATTTATCCTTTTAAAATAGAATAAAATTAAAAAAAATAATTAAAAAATGTGATTTAATAGTTCATTTACCTTTGATGTTAGCTTGACAACGCTCGATATCTTCGACGTTGCCCTTGACAACCATTGATATCTCCAACGTTATCTTCGACGCAATTTGATGCTTTTAGCGTTAAAAGGCAAGCAAGAGTGCTCTTAACAATTAAAGTTAGAGCTAAATTGATTATCATTAATTTAATTAGAAAATTTTAAAGAAAACATAGTTCTAAATTAAATAGGTAAATGGACCTGAACGTGTAAATAATGCATAGGTTGTGAACTAAGGAATAATCGACTAAAGATTAAATAAGCGTTGAAATAGAATTGACTTTCAAAAAGGAATTGAGATGAATGATTACACTTCAATTTTATAGCAATTGATGTTCTTTTTATGAATCAATGCATGTACTGGCATAATATATTATAGTTATACTCGCTAAGATTCGTACATTAAAGGGAAGAATTAAATGATCTTTTATTAAAGTTTTATTCATATTAAATGTGAAAGCAGCCCACTACAACTAATATATGTAGAATTTAAATAAAAAATAAATAAAAATGATAATGAAATGAATGTACTAAAAAGAAGAAGTATTTGCATACAAATACAAGTGTTCACCTTCTTATACTACTGGCTGGAGAAGCAATCTATCCATGCACAAAAAATGGAAAAGATTGAAAAAGGAAATGAAAATGGAAATATTTGTGCCTTAATTGATGTAATATTAGACGGTGCTCCTAAAAGAAACCGCATATTAAAAATTATAATATGGAAAATATAGTATCTAAGAATATTTCATGTAAAATAATGTTTTATCTTATCAATGCCCATGTTTAATGTCTCTTAAATGAAAGATTTAATAATTAATTAGCATAACTAATATGAATATTTATTTTATTTATTATTATATTATCTAATTATAATTAACTATTAAATTTGATAATGAAAACTCAACCGATTAAATTAAATATTTCAGGTAAAATTCTTATAAATGAGATGGCTAATAGAGAAAGTTATGCGCAGAAGAAAAGAATCAAATGAGAATAAGTATGAATTGTGTCATATATGTTTAAATTTGTGATGAATAATTTGCGTCTCTTTCCAAAATTATTGGATAATATTTTACTAGATCCTTTTAACTATTGTTGAAAGAAATTTTACTACCGACTGCTCTCGACGTGGCGCTCAAGTACTCAAGCCAGGTCTTGAGCTTGATCCCTCAAGGAAAGTAGTTGTTGGTCAACCATTAATACAGCAGCATGCACTATCAGTGAACAAGAACATAGAAGCAATCCAGTTACTATATACGATTTGTATACACAACAAGGAAATATCTAATATTCTATTAGCTCATGCTCATTATGCTTTTAAGAATTCAAAATGTACTACTTGCTCATTATGCTTTTAACAATTCAACCACTAATTCTTTAAAGATTCAAACTAACTATTCACTCCATCATAAGTTCAACTATTTTATGCATCAATATGCGCACCTATACTCAAAAGATAAGGTTATAAATCCATGGTATACACAACCAGAGCTACCAGATTTTATGCACAAGGAAAGTTGTAAAGGATATCAGCATCCTACAAAGCAAGCACAATGGTAAATCGCAATAAAAAAACAGTCAAATGCGAAACAAAACATATTTTCAATATGGATGGCAGTATTATGCACCAAATAACATTGGATTGCAAGCATCTATTTTCACAATTATATGGCAAAGTGCAAATATTGAGCATCATTTTACAAGCTGCAGGGATGTGTACAAGTTATATAAGTTCTTATATACCTAGTTAATGCATAATCCTTTAAACCACTGATCAATCCTCGAGCTTCTAAAGTTCCAATGCATCCTCGCAAACGTGGTTCGCCACCATTAATTGCTTTCTTCCATGTCACAAACAATGGGCTGAAATGACGTGTTTGTTATAAGGATTTCAATATGAATTTTTATAACCATTTAAATAAGAAATAATTAAAATTCCAAGGGTCACCATCTAGCACATATAGCAACATATTTTAACTAAAAGGTCCATCACTCTGTTACCTTGGCAGCTCAACATATGGGATAATGGGTAGATCAATATACATGAATATGCAATCAATTGATAGATTTCGTGAAAGAATATGAACAAGCATGGTGCTTCAGAATTAATGAAAGAAAAAACAATTATTTGGTTTGATTAATGTTCTGTAAGAACTATATTATGAAGATATGAGCAATAAAAATACGGATTTAGTTGCAGTCAGCCTTATATAAATAAGGTTTAAGACTAGCTAACTATTGCAACAAGCTCAAATGAAAGATACTGCACTAATTTTTTTTTAAGAGGAAATTAATAAATAAACTATGGAAAAAACATTTAATTGATTCCAATCAGGTACATAACATGATTTCATTAAAAAATACTTTAAATCCTCTATAATTCAAAATTTAACTTCTTCAATGATTAAATATTTTCATGAGCCACGTTGAAACCAGCTTGGTCAAAATTTTAATAACAAATAAAGCACCCCTAAGTCAAAGTTCTTAACCTTGAAGTGGTTATATTTCTTAAATATTAAGTATGGCATCAGTGGTAATAACCCACTCGTCTTCCTCCCTAACTTCCGCCTTCTTCCTTCCTTTATGCTATCACCACATGGATCCATGGGATCCTAGTTGCTAGCTCATCAATCTAAGGGGTAATTATTTATATTTCTTAATTTTGCATGTTTCTTGTTAGAAGCCCTCTAAGATTGTATAAATTATGTACATATTTCAACGAATGAATACTTAACTATCTTAAATCTTTGTCAAAGCATCGAAGCTCTTTATAATTTTTTCCAAGTGTCATATGCTTGTTCTTTCATTTCTAGTTTATGTTCTTTTTTCTACTCCAGTAAACGCATACTATGACAATTTCCCTGCACATGGACAACAACAAAAATGCTCATATTCATTTTGTCTCGTGTTCCCTTGGGATTGAGGGGTGCAATTCAAATCTGATAGAGTTACAAAACATTCACTCAACATACTAAATGAATGAAAGAAAAAGCTATCTGAAGTGGACAAAATCAATTCGCTTAAACTGGAAGCGAATAGAAAAATTATATCATTTAATTGGCACTATATTTGAACAAAGAGATCTATGCTTGAGGTTTGGAATAAGCAAGATTCTTTGGTGATGTCTTGGTTTCGAAACTCTGATTCCATGGATAAGTGATACATGCATGTTCCTCCATTCAACAAAGGAAATATGAGATATGGTACATTAAACCTATAATAAAATAGTACATAAATCCATGTATTCAAAATCAAGATTCATTCACAAAACATAAAGGTGATCCATCATGGAGTATTACAACCAATTACAAAGCTAGTGGTCAGAGATGTATCATTATCAATGCATCTAAATGGAGTGCAATAAAGATGTGACTTCTTAAAATGTTTGCTGAAAAAGACCGAATATATGATTTCCTTGTTGAATTAAATGTTAATTTTGATGTCTTATGGGTTAAACTTTCTCAGAAAGGAGAATATACCATAACTAGATAAAGCTATAGCTGTTATTCGAACTGAAGAAGTAGGAGAGTAAATTACGAATAAACCCAAAAAGGGGTTATCCTTAATATCAAAGGTTACCAACATAAAAAACTTCGACTCAAAGCCCTTTCCTATTGAGGGCCACAAGAAACCAACTCTAGCAAAAATGGTCAATAAAAATATTTTATGGTGTGCATATTATTAAAAAGCTTGATATACAAGGGAAAGATATTGAAAAATTCATGAAAAATCACAAACCAAAATTAGAGAATGCAAGGGGGGTAGGCAAAAAAATAAATAAATGCATACATAACACATATAGGAGAAGTTAATGTCAAATAGTCACATATTGAGATCCTCAAAGAATAAATAGAAAATTTGAAAAACCTGTTAGGATCCCTTTTAAAAGAATATCTACAACTAGTACTCATGGTATTGCATCCGCTTTTCATGCATTTAAAGCCTCATAGATGCTCATTCTAGCTCATGGTTCATTGATTCGGGAGCTATAGACCATATGACCAGCTCCTCATACAAATTTATTTCATATACTCATCATCCTAGCAACACAAAATAATCGTTGTCAATGGATCCTTGACGACCATGGTCGATAATGAGATATTATTATAAACAAATCCTCACATTCTGAAATATTCATTATATACATAAATTATTTACCAACTTCTGATCCATTTAAAAACTTACTTGAGACGGTAACCACTACGTTGTATTTTTATCCTTTATTTTGTGTTATTCTTGAAAATGATATAAGTAGAATGACTGGACTTGCTAAAGAAAGAGGATGGTCTCCCCCACCTTGAGGAAATCATGATAAAAAAAGCTTCATACAACCTTCACTATTATATCTTCCTTCAAAATCACTTAAATTCAATAAATATATGATCTAACTTCAACACCTACATCTTTCCATCAATTATTTGTTGTTCTCAAAACTATGTTTCCTACGTTATTAAAAGCAATCACTATTGAATAATTTCATACTTATGTTTGTTAACTAGCTAAACACAAATGTATCAGCTTTTTTCTCTCATTAATAGAAACTTTTGAAGACCATCCTCTACAACTACATCTATGGGGTTCAATAGTTTGTATCTTTTATCAATATTTTCACCCAGATAGGTTGAATTTTTTCACAAAAATTTAAAAATGATGTGAGCATCATAATTCAAAGTAAAAAATTAAAAGAGTCATATATGACTATATTAGAGACTATTTTAACAATTATCTCTCCTCATACTTCCAAGAAAAAAAAGAAGAAAATATGAGTTATATTGTATATATACAACCCAAAAAAATGTAGTTAAATAGCTACTTGCCATGATAAGAGCTCTCATTTTTCAAAAAAAAAAAAAATCAGAGGATATTGTTTTAACAGTTGAAAACATCATAAACTAATTATCTACAAGAGTCATTGGGTTCAACGGTCCTATACAAGCCCTAAACAAATTATTTTCTCACTTTACACCTTAAAAAAAATTATTCCCAAAATATTTGAACATGTTGCCTTTGTTAAAATACATTCCTAAAAAAGAGATAATTTTGATCCACATATAATTAAATGTATCTTCATTGACTAACTCCAAAAAAAAAAAGATACAAATGCTACCATCCCCCCACTAAAAAAGTATATGCATCCATTGATGTCAATTTTAATGTAGCAGAACACCACTTTATTATAACTTATCCAAAAGTAGAAATATCATTCACAATTGATTTTTACTCCTAAATTTCCCTTCCTTACCACTCATCCAACCAAGCAACTCTATCCTAAAACTATTTATTCCTACCCAAACCAAGCATATAATTGAACTACTTTCTACTAAGTCGCCATAGGTTTACTGAAGAAGTAATGCATCAATTCTTTAATATACACAAATCCAATCAACTGAATCACTCACAGCCATTGAATCCATGAAAGGAACTATTAAACTTACAACTGAAAAGAGTCTTAGTAAGAAAGGTATAAGAACTAACACTTGACAGGCTGACACCTTTACATATATTTTTATCATATAACCATCTCAAACCTTCCTTAGTAGCCTACATACTATTTCTATCCCCAAGTTAGTCTCTAAGCTATTAAATAATGAGAATTGGAATAATATTATGAAGAAGAAAATGATAGCTCTTCAAAAAAAAATATTGGATTTGGTAGAATTACCTAAAAGTTAAAAAAAACAATGGGAAGTAAATGAGCCTTTAATGTAAAGTACAAATAAGACTGTTCATTAAAAAGTATAAAGCTAGATTGGTTGCCAAAAGCTACACTCAAACATAAGGGATTGATTAACTTGAGGTCTTTGTTCATGTTGTTAAAATGAACGTTGATCATTAGCAACTCATATAAACTGGAAAATCTAGCGTTTTAATGTAAAGAAAACCTTATTACATCTTGACTCATAGGAGGACATGTATATGGAGATACCATCATGATTTGGCATAAATACAGAACAAAAGATGTGCAAATAAAAAAATGATATTATGTAAGCAGAAACAAACATCAAGGGCTTAGTTCGAAAGGTTCACCAAGGTGATACTAAATATAAGATATAAATAAAATCAAAGAGATCATACAGTATTTGTTAAATATGCAATTTTAGGGATGTCAGAACTACTAGTTTAGGTTAACAACAATATTGTTTAAAATTGCGCAATATGAGGCTCGTCTTGAGGCCCGGCTTTGCACAATTCCAATGAAAAACATCTCGAGGCTTACGCCTCAATTTATTTTAAGAGGCTTACACCTCAGCTTGGTTGAGGCCCATCTTAAGGCACGCCTCGCCTCACTAGCGTGAGGCTTACGCCTCAAGTAAAGCCTCGAACAAACCACACTTCGTGTACCCCCGAGTCCCAGTAACTTTCTCTCAACTGCCTTAACCTCTAGCCCGTCACATTTTCCACAACCACCACTGTCATAGCCGTCGTCAATGATCACTTGAAAGCTGCACACCACTACCTCTAAAAATTTTGGAGTATTAATCTCATCTTTATGTTGATGAAAAACATTTATGAAAGAGGAAGATAACCTAAAATAAATGAAAAAACATATTGGAATGCGTTGGACTCCACAGGATGAGACAAGAGAGAGACCAATTTGTTATAATGACGACTCAAATAAAGACCCTCTCAGTGATGACAATACATATGATTTTTTAGTTGTTGCCAACTATTTCAACTTTTCTTAGAAATTAAATGTAGATGAGTATGGAACTTAGAAAGAAAGAATTTGGAGTTGAACTTAATGTTATATGATATTTTTATGCAATTTCTATATTTAATAATTTTTTGCTTATGTAATATTTGTATTTCAATTATATTTCATACATGATTTAATCATTATTTGTGTATTATATAAAAATTAACTTTTAACAATTATTTGCACTTAACGTAATTTTTTATTTTGAGGCTCACGCATCAAAACGCCTTGAGGCTTACGTCTCGCCTCACAAACAAAAAAAGCCTCAATACCTAATTGCACAATTTTAATCATGACAAATAATGATTTAGAAAGAATCGAGAACCTTTAAAAAAAAAAAAGATTGCTCCAAGAATTTAAAGTCAAAGAATTCGACAAGCTAAAATATTTTCCTCAATATTAAGGTTGACACACTCATATAAAATCTTTATATAACAATAAAAATACATAACTAACATGATGAAATAAACAAGAAAGCTAGGATGCAAGCTTCTCAACATTCCTATGAAATTCACTTATAGACTTGGAGATGGCCCATAAGATACAATAATAGAAAAACATCTTATCAAAGACTTGTGGAAAAACTCTACTTATCACATATTATTCCTAACATTGCCTAAGTTATCAACCCTGTGAGTGAATTCATGCAAAATTTTAAAGAATCATATCTTAAGGCAATGAATAAAATTCTACAATAATTGAAGGAAACTCCTAACAAGGAAATTCTATTCAAAAAGGGGGAGAATCAAACTCTTGAAGCATGTACATATGCATATTATGTGGTTTCTATAGTTGATAGGAGATCAACAAGAGGATATTACACATTCTTAGCATGCAATCTCATGACTTGGATGAGAAAACAATAAAATATAGTATCAAGATCTAACACAGAAGTCAAAGTTATATCTATGACATTGGGAATCTATAAGTTGTTATGGCTGAAAATTATTCTTGAATATTTAAAAATTGAATGAAAATGTCCTATAAGGCTCTATTATGATACTGATAGGAACCCCTTGGATTTCCAAGTGTCTCTCACCAAAAACAAATAAATCCAAGAGGAAAACTGCTGTCCACAGCAGTAAAACAGCCAAAAAACAGTAGAAAAATTGGAAGAAAACTCTTGGAAAACAATAGAAACGATTGTATTCCACTAGTAGACAAACAAACCCAAAGTAAGATACAATGTTCTTCAATTCGAGAGGAAGAACAACTCTCCAACGATCTCCGGCAACGCCAAGAGCCCAAGCAAGAAACCCTAGAACACCAAACTCTTTTCAAAAAACAAGATGATCCTAATCCCCCTCATAACTCTCAATTAATACAATCTAATTCAAAATAAAAGTAAAAGGACTTCTCTACCCTTCCTTCTCCCTCCAAAAACACTTAAACCATGTTTGAATTCCGAGTGGACCCCACCCCCGCCCCTTTTCCTTCTTCCGCCAGTTCTCTGGCCCGTCTCCGCCTGGAGAAAACCCGGACCGGCTGGGCCGGTCCAGGTTGAGCCGGTCCATGCTGGACCGGCATAACATTACCCCCCTCCCAAAGTACCACCTTGTCCTCAAGGTGGAAGGCAGGAAACTGCACTGCAATCCTCACCAATGGCTCCCATGTGGCTTCGTAATCTGGGAGGCCGCTCCATCTAATCTTCACTTCCTTTTCCCCTTTTTCATTGATGCGCACTCCTTCGACTGCTAGGGGCTCCAATGTCACTTCCATGTCCTCCCTCAATGTGCTGGGCAGCTCTGGGCTTACTGCATGCTCCCCCACCACTTTCCTCAACTGTGATACATGGAAAACGGGGTGTATTCTGGCTGTTGGAGGAAGCCTCAATCTGTATGCCACCTCCCCGATTTTCTCCTCCACTTCGAAAGGGCCAAAATATCTTGCTGCTAGCTTCTCATTTCTCCTTTGGGCTATAGTCCTCTGCCTGTATGGTCGGAGCTTCAAGTAGACCTTGTCTCCAACTCCAAATTGTATATCCCTCCTTTTACTGTCTGCCTGTTTCTTCATAATCTGTTGGGCTCTGAGAAGATGCCTCTTGAGGTCTTCCAACACTTGATCTCTTTCCTTCAGATGCTGATCCACTGCCGATACTGGAGTACTCCCATGGCCGTAATATACCAGGTGTGGGGGGTCTCTTCCATATAACACCTTGAAAGGTGTCATCTTGGTAGCCGAATGAGAGGAGGTGTTGTACCAGTATTCTGCCCAGGCCAGCCATTTGGCCCACTGCTTCGGTGTCTCAGACACAAAGCATCTCAAGTATGTCTCCAAGCTTCTATTCACCACCTCCGTCTGCCCATCAGTCTGTGGGTGGTATGCTGTGCTCCTCTTCAATACTGTGCCCTGCATCCTAAATAACTCCCTCCAAAAATGGCTCAGGAACACCTTGTCCCTATCTGAGACAATAGACTCTGGTATCCCATGCAGGCGGACTATCTCTCTCACAAAGGCTGTTGCTACTGATACTGCAGTGTATGGGTGTCTCAAGGGGATGAAATGAGCATATTTGCTCAATCTGTCAACCACTACAAATATGACCGTGTACCCTTCTGATTTTGGAAGCCCATCAATAAAATCCATAGTAATCTCTTCCCAAACCTTCTCTGGTAGGGCCAGAGGCTGTAGTAATCCCCCTGGTGCCATCGTCATGTACTTGTTCCGCTGGCAGGTGTCACACTTAGCCACCATCTCCTCTATGTCTTTCCTCATCCCTTTCCAGTACAATTCAGCAGCAATTCGGCTATAAGTTTTCTGTACTCCTGAATGCCCTCCTATGGCACTCCCATGAAACTCCTGTAGCAGTTGGGGAATGTGAATGGAGGACCTAGGGATCACACTCCTTCCCTGATAGTACAATCTTTCTCCCACCACTGAGTATCCTGGGTGGCTGTTTTCATCTGATAGCACATCTTCTTTGATTCTCCTTAGCTCCTCATTCTGGATGCTCTCCTCTTTGATGGCTCCCCAATCTATCAGAACAGGTACTGATACCGCCATCCCCTGGAACTCCTCCATACAGCGTGATAAGGCATCCGCTGCCTTATTCTCTAGCCCTGGCCGATAGTGGATCTCAAAATCATATCCCAACAGCTTGGATAACCACCTCTGATGCTCCTCTGTGACCATCCTCTGCTCCAACAAGTACTTCAGGCTTCTCTGATCGGTTCTGACAATAAAGTGTCTGCCTAAAAGATAAGGTCTCCACTTTTGGATGGCCAGTACAATAGCCATCAGCTCTCTTTCGTATACCGACTTCAGCCTAGCCCGGGACGACAGTATCTGACTGAAGTAAGCTATGGCTCTATGGTTCTGCATCAACACTGCTCCCAATCCATAACCTGAAGCATCTGTCTCCAACACAAACACCTGATTGAAGTCTGGCAGAGCAAGCACTGGCACCGTCGTCATGGCCTTCTTCAGCTTCTCAAAAGCCTCAGAAGCTGCTTCCCCCCATAGAAAATTATCCTTCTTTAGCAGCTCTGTCAGTGGTCCTGCTATGGTGCTGTATCCTCTCACGAACCTCCTGTAGTAGCCGGTCAGTCCCAAAAATCCTCTGAGCCCCTTCAAGGTCTTGGGTTGAGGCCAGGCCAGCATTGCCTCTATCTTGGACTGATCTGCAGCCACTCCTTCTTGGGATATCACGTGTCCCAGATACTCCACTTGTGCCTGAGCAAAGTCGCACTTCTTGAAATTGGCCTTCAGCTGGTGCTCCCTCAGCACCCCCAACACCACTCTCAGGTGCTCCAGGTGTTCCTCCTCAGTCCTGCTATAGATGAGAATGTCATCAAAAAATACCAACACAAACCTGCGAAGGTGTGGCCTGAAAATCCGGTTCATCAATGCCTGGAATGTAGCTGGTGCATTGGTGAGGCCAAAAGGCATCACCAGAAACTCGTAGTGGCCTTCATGAGTCCTGAAGGCTGTCTTCTGCACATCTTCCTTCCTCATCTTGATCTGATGATAGCCTGACTTCAGATCAATCTTGGTGAACAAAGCAGCTCCATGTAGCTCATCCATCAACTCGTCAATCACCGGGATGGGAAACTTATCAGGCACTGTCTCTTTGTTGAGAGCTCTGTAGTCAACACAGAACCTCCAACTCCCATCCTTCTTTTTCACCAGCAGAACTGGGCTAGAGAAAGGGCTCACACTGGGCTGAATGATCCCCCCTTCTAGCATTTCCCCCACCAATTTCTCAATCTCATCCTTTTGCACCTGAGGGTATCTGTAAGGCCTCACACTGATAGGGGAAACTCCCTCTTTCAGGATGATCTGATGCTCCCGCTCTCTGTCAGGTGGGAGTCCCACCGGAGGTTGGAACACATCCTCGAACTCCTGTAAAAAGGGCTGGACCAACGCAGGAATGGGTTTTTCTTCCCCCTCCTGTTGATCCCCCAAGCTCTGCAATTCCACCAGGAAACCTCCTCCTTCCTCATGGATAATTTTCACCATCGACCTGAGTGACACTCCAGCTCTGGACAAACCTGGTTCCCCCCTCAGTTTCACCCTCTTGCCTTCTACCATCAGTTCCATCACCATGGTTCCCCAGTTCACCTTGGTTTCACCCAAGGTCTGTAGCCATTTCATGCCCAAAATGACATCGGTGCTACCCAACCTCAGGGGTAGGAAATCCTCCACCACCCTGATCTCCTGTAGGCTCATCTCCACTCCTTTGCAGATCCCCGTGCTAGACTCAATCTTTCCTGTCCCCATCATCACCCCATAACTGCCTGTCTCAGTAGGCTCCATCCCCAGCTCCTCCGCCACCTGAGTGGATATGAAATTGTGGGTTGCCCCACTATCGATCAGTACTACTACCTCCCTCCCCTGGATCTTCCCCTTCACCTTCATGGTATGACTAGGAGTAAATCCCATCACTGAATTGAGGGATACCTCGGCCACCTCCAACTGGGGGTCACTCTGTTCCTCATCAGAGTCATCACCCTCCTCAGGCGCCTCGTCTATATAGACGGTGAGAGCCCGAAGAGCGCGATCCTTGCATCTGTGCCCTGGAACAAACTTCTCCTCACATCTGAAACAAAGGCCCTTGGCCCTCTTCTCCTGCATCTCCTCCTCAGTCAATTTCTTGAAACTTCCTGCAGTTCTAGTCACTCCGCTCTTCTCCTTTCCACTCTCTCTAGGGACACTAGGGCTTGGCCCTTTTGGAGCCAAGTAAGTGGTAGTGGTCCTGGTGGGACCTCCTGAGTGGTTGTTCCTCCACGAGCGGGCGTTGGTCTTCTGGTTCTCCACCAACTGAGCTAACTCCATCGCTTCCCTCAGATCTCTTGGTCTCATGACCTTCACTGCATCTCTGATCTCGGGTTTGAGACCCTTCATAAAGTTCCCCCCCAACGTACTGTTTGATAGGCCCTCCATGTCTCCCACCAAGCTCTCGAATTTCTTCCTGTATTCCTCCACTGTTCCCTCCTGAGTGAGGGCATAGAACTGCTCGGAGATCTCCCATGGGCTGCTCCCCCTGAATCTCTCCCTGATAGCTTCCTTGAAGTCCCTCCAAGTCCTCACTGGATCCCACTTATCCATGTACTTGAACCAGGCAAAAGCCGCCCCTTCCAAGCACATACTAGCCGCCATCAATCTCTCCTCCTCCATCAGGCCATTCACTGCAAAATACCTCTCCACCTTGTGGATCCACTCATCCACATTCCCCTCTTCGAAAACTGGCATTTTCAGCTTTCTGGCCCTCGTGTCCACCCCGTATGCCCTATTCCCCCCATGGCCTCCTCTGTCCCAGGCAATGGGATCTTCCCAAGTTCCTCTCTCTCCATATCGGGGCTCATCATCCCTCCTCGGCCGTCGATAGCCATCTTCCCCTCGTGCCCCGCCATGGTGGTTATGGATCCCCCATGGCCGGTCCACTGGGTCGGGCCTCCGACGATGCCAATCATCCTCTCTTTCTTCCCGCCTGATGGACTCCCGATGCAGCATTCTTCCGTTGCTACCAAGCAGTTCCACCTCCTCTTCCCCTTCCGGCTTTGCCTTCTCCTTGCCCTTGCTCCCACTACCTTCTCCTCTTTCCTCCTCTGGCACAGCTCTTGCTTGCCCTTCCAACAACTTTTTCATCATCTCCTCCAATGCCATGAATTTCCCTTCCATATTCTCACTCAACGTCGCCATCTTTTCTTCCGGATCCGCCTTAAATTGACCCACTTCGGTCTCCAAGACTTCTACACGTTTAGATGCCATGGGAACCACGAAATGGTCACCGGATCTCTCCCGATCAGCAAAAATCTGCTGCGAAACAGTGGAAAACAGCCCCCCACCGTCCGGATCTTCGCTCTGATACCAATTTGATAGGAACCCCTTGGATTTCCAAGTGTCTCTCACCAAAAACAAATAAATCCAAGAGGAAAACTGCTGTCCACAGCAGTAAAACAGCCAAAAAACAGTAGAAAAATTGGAAGAAAACTCTTGGAAAACAATAGAAACGATTGTATTCCACTAGTAGACAAACAAACCCAAAGTAAGATACAATGTTCTTCAATTCGAGAGGAAGAACAACTCTCCAACGATCTCCGGCAACGCCAAGAGCCCAAGCAAGAAACCCTAGAACACCAAACTCTTTTCAAAAAAACAAGATGATCCTAATCCCCCTCATAACTCTCAATTAATACAATCTAATTCAAAATAAAAGTAAAAGGACTTCTCTACCCTTCCTTCTCCCTCCAAAAACACTTAAACCATGTTTGAATTCCGAGTGGACCCCACCCCCGCCCCTTTTCCTTCTTCCGCCAGTTCTCTGGCCCGTCTCCGCCTGGAGAAAACCCGGACCGGCTGGGCCGGTCCAGGTTGAGCCGGTCCATGCTGGACCGGCATAACAGATACAAGATCATCCATCAATCTTGCGCATAATCTCATACAATATGACCATATAAAGCATACTGAAGTTGATATATATTATATAAATAAGAAGCTTAATTTCGGTTGAATCTATACTCCATTCATAACCACAAGTGAGCAACTTGCGTACATACTCACAAAAGGATCATCAGAGGCAGTTTCAAAATCATTAAGCAAGTATGGAGTGTTTGACATCAATTCATTCGCTTAAGGGAGAATGTGGAAACAACCCACTGGTCTTTCGCCCTAACTTCCACCCTCTTCCTTCCTTGACATTGCCAACTTATATATCTATAGTATCTTTGATGCCAGCCCAATCAGTGAGACTACTAGAATTATTTGTAGTTATGTATATTCTTTGATATTATATGTCTCCTATTAGATTCTATCTTAAGATTGTATAAGTTATGTACATATTGGAATGAAAGCACGCTGAACTATTCTCTGATTCTTATCAGTGCACATAATGAATAACAGAATGAAACGAGGCCAGTAATAGGACAGCCAACCCCTCTCACCAATGTTGTAGTTTAATAATGTAGCAACTGTTATTAGGTGAAAAGCAAGAAGTTGACGCAGTTATGATAGAAATTGCATAGCAAAATTACTTGCAACCATGAGAAGGAAAAAAATTCCAACTTCCCTTCTTGAAAAAAATAGATTTCAATCCTAGTAGAGTTTATCAACTTAGATAACAAGCCATTCCATGAACTCATTTCATAATGATAAGAAAAAAAAAACTAATTTTACATTTGCCCTTAACAAAAACAAAATACAATCCTTGCTGGGCTAAACTCAGAAAGCAAGTTCTTCAATGGACTCATCTCTCATCTCTTCGTGATTTGGACATACATTCAAGGAACATTGATTCCTGCTACAAATGGCAGCACAAATTGCAAACGCTGTGCTCACATAATCGCATCATCACCTGCTTCAGTCTTATTCTACAGTCTACAACCATCGTCTATCAATCCAAGTTGGAAAAAAATCTGCTATAACTCAACAATTTATACAGTTTCATAGACTTTATTCCGTTGTTGCATCTCCCCAAACTAAACCAAAACACTCCCAAATTGCTTCTTATTCTACACCAAAATTCTGCTATAACTCAAAAATTTATACAGTCCCTTTCTCAACAAAAAAAAAATGCTAAAAATCAATCAGTGGAGACCAGCCAACAGATACACTTCTTAGTGA
Organism: Dendrobium nobile; assembly: GCA_022539455.1. NCBI lineage: Eukaryota > Viridiplantae > Streptophyta > Magnoliopsida > Asparagales > Orchidaceae > Dendrobium > Dendrobium nobile. The sequence continues at coordinate 24,220 of JAGYWB010000056.1, read as the reverse complement.
TCACAGCTAAAATGATAAAAGGAGGAAAGAAACATAACGATCCCAATGAAAAAAAAAAGAGCATATGAGATAACCTAGACAACAAATTAAATTTTTTATTAAGAAATCCAAGGTACTCACCGCAAAGTAAAGTCTTAATATAAGTTCAAATAAAACTCCACCGCATAATGAAACCATAAATGAAGAAATCAAAGTCTCAACAACGGAATTGATACAGGCAGTATATCACGGTACTAGGCACTGACAAGAAAAAAGGGTAAAATTTTGCCCTTAATCCTCAAATAAAGATGCGGTGGTGACTATCCTTCGAAAAATACTCTATGGCGGAATTACAAAGTCATCAGCAGCAGTAATAAGAATCATGAACATCTCATCCTCATCGAACAGCATTTCTCAAAATCGGTAATTGGAACTCCTGAACACCAAATTATCACAAACGAAAACACAATACAGAAGGGATCCACAAAAAAAATCATCAACAAAAGAAGCATTAGTCGAATCTTACTGCTGCCCATCCTCGAAGGCCGGGAGCGGAGCCTGCTCACCATTGTAGTGGGTGACAAGAGTGTCAAAGCAGTAAACCACCATTTCTTGGTTAGCTGAGACCATCCTGCGTTACGAGGAAGTAGGATCGCCGGAGCGTGGCTGACTCCGGAGATCAAATCACTGGAAATAGAAAAAGCGTCAGTCTTCTCCTACTTTTTCTTACTTCCGATCGAGAACAAAGAAGAAGAAGAAGAAGAAGAAGCGTAGGGGCAACGTTGTCTCGATTCTATAATATATACAAATACAAATGACTCTCTACACTGAATGACGGCGTTGGAGTGCGGGTAGACGAGGAGCTCTTTCTGTGATATTGGAGGGCAAATCTCATGGAAGATATAGCCATCTACCAACATAATTAAAATGTGAGAAATTTGTGAAAAATATTCATTTATTTTTTATAACCATATTATTAATTCATATAAAATTAAGAGTTATAGAATTGTATTAATCAAATAATAAATATTTATAATTAAATAATTAATAATTATTATTATGAGCTTGAGTGATAATTGTATCTCATTTATTTATTTTATATCAAGAGGCATATCCAAAAGTGAGGTTTAACGGAAAATTTAAAATTATTTAATATTTAGGTATTGTATAAATAAATATCAAAATTCAGATGTAAGAGATCTAAAAATTTTGATAAGTTTGAATTTTTTATTAGCGTTGTTACCAATTGGCTTTCCAGCATTAACAATTCATCTTTCTACGATCATCCACTGAAGATGAAATATTGAAAGAATAGAGAAGAATATATCAATAATCTCACATTTAATTGGGGTAAATTCAAAGCTTTATTATTATAATTATTTTATTTTATTACTTTAGTTTTTCTAATAGTTATATAACAAACATGAACATCTTCAAACTTGATTATGCCCTCACGACCAACAAAATATTCATGGATGATGTCTCCCTCAATTTTAGTAAACGTTAGAAAAAGAGCATTAGCTTCCTTTTAAGAAAAGGGGAAACCTCAATAAAACAAAAATTAGCATTTGTTCAATCTTCTCAATGGAAGAAATGCGCATTACCTCTAGCTCATAAGTCATAATCTAGATTCCTATGTGAAGATCAAAAATAGAGAGAAATAATTTTTTTGTGAGTTGTTAGAAACTTTCTCCAAATGAAATTAGTAGTAAAAGAAATAAAATATTTTTTGTTGAATCTCTGTAAGGGTGAAAAGTGGAACGAGCAGGAGGAGCAACTGCTAACAATTTCAGAGAGAAATCTTATCAGAAAATAGAAAAAACGGGAAAAAAAAAAAGAATAGGCAAAAGAGCAGAAACATGCCAATTGCATAATCCAGCGTTAGGAAATGATATAAACTTTTATGCTAAATAATAATACAGCATTATGAAATGATTGAAACAATAACGATAATGTTGTGTGGAGAGTTTATAGGAGGAGATATGAGACGGTGGAGTGACGGCTAGATAATTGCAACGTGAAGGCTGACGGAGAACAATTGTCGAGAGCAAATTGTTGGATTTGTCTCTCATGAGGGACTTCGTAAGTGAGAGGAAGGAGTTTAAATCGGAAGGGTGCACGTAGAAAACACAAGGGTCGTGATGGAATACATGGACAAGATTTTGTCATTTTTATTTTTACGGTCAAGATTTAGTTTAGGAAGAGTGGGGAATACAAATAGCGGTGTATAAATAGGTATTTAATTAATATGAAGGAATACTAAGAAGTATTAGAGAATTTAAATGATTTATTCATTTATTTAGGGGATATAATGGAATACAAAGGGATATTTAATTAAATGAAGACTAAGAAGCATTAAGGAACTTAAAAAAAATTTTAATTTATTTGCTTAAATGAAAATTTTGCTCATATGAAAAGTAATAATATATTAATTATTTTAAAAATTATCAATTGATCATGATAATATAATAAAATCAAAGGCCATGATTCTATTTGAATAATAAAAAAGAAAGGTTAAGATTTTGTTTGGGAGTAAAACTCAAATGGATTTTATAATAGTAGTATAGATGTAAAGATTCTTTAGTAAAATAATTAATTAAAACTTATACTTTAATTTTTTAACTAATTATTATGAATTTTGAACAATTATTATTGAATGAATATTAGTTAATGAATTATGTTATTAATTGCTCCGATAGATATAAATTAAAAATATAATTAATTATATTTAAATATATAAATAAATACAATTAAAATCTTTAGCATTCTAACAATCAGTTCTTACTTAAATGCAATTAAAACGTCATGCATTTAATTAAACAAATAAAGTTAAAAAATAAATTTAATGTGCAAATAAAATGAATGATTGAGATTCATCTTTGATAAATAAAATAAAATGCTAAGATTGTATTTGGGAAGAATCTCAAGCCACACACTTATGTAGTAGTATAGATATCAATCTTTTTCTCAAATAACTCCAAATTTCTTTATTTTTTGCTTAAAAAAGTTAATTTTATTGTTTCTTGTGCTATAATTACATCTGGTTAGGTGATACATCCTTCTTAATGAGACATAAATTGGGACTATAAATTTAAAAATCTCCAACTTTTTTATTTTTTTTTTGGAGTGGGAAGAGGAATTTTAGAGCTCCTCATACGTAACTGAGACTGAGATCTGGATAGAAAAAATTGAATTGAGTTATTAGGCAAATGCATTATATAAAGATTAGAAGTGATATTACTATTTAGAAAGAGTCACAAGCCCTTGCATATTATATATTTTACTTGATATATGTGAAGTATTTGGGACATATATGAATCATGGCCAAGTCATTTCTATTATACTCTTAAGCATTTTTTAAACACTTTGTGTTTTTTTTTTTTTTTGTAATTCAATATATTTTTTTAACTATATCATATAAATTATATTTATATTGTATAAATGATGTAACATAATTAGAATATACAGGTAATGGTAATGAGGTAAGATTATAAACATTCTAATGTTTAGTCCTTAAACAATCTCAAATGTTACACTGCCTGCAGACTTACATATGTTGTTATTGTTGTTGTGTACTAATCAATAATAGGAAATATATATTTCAATTGCATATAATTTTTCATTTAGACGTTTCAATAAATATCTTAACCTTATATTTTACCATCAAATTGCTGGTAAAAGGATGATGAAAACTTAAGAGTAGTACCTAATATTTTTTAATAAGATTCTCAAAAAAGAAGAAGAAGAAGAAGAAGAAGAAACTAGATATCTCTATCATGTATGATGATCTTAAGCAACCCTTATAATTTGACTCTCTCTCTCTAAAAGAGGAGTTTGGCTACATATGATACAATAAATAGGATATTATGTTATGGATTTCATAGAATCTAGTTATAGTGTACTTGTACTTTGTAGTCATCACATTGTTTATATGATTATCAACACATAAACAATAAGAATCATCTTTCCATCGCACCAAAAGTGTGAGGATAATGTATAGATCAAACTCTCTTGTAATATTAGCCCACATATCTAGTAGTTGAACTCAAAATTAATAGGGTACAATCAAAATCTAATTTGATGATAGTGTGCCCAATTTCCACATGAGCATGCTCAATGGTTTATGCCCTTACAACTCCATTTATCTCATTCAAAACTCTCTGATATACTTTGACAAATTTGATAGTTTTGAACCTTGTATGAAATCTATAGTAAATTTAGAGTTAATAAAAAATTTGATTAAGAGTAATATTTTAGAACTGAAAAAAAATTGTGTGACCATAACAAGTATGTGGTTCTCGTAAATAACAAGTCTTATAACTATCAATAAAAGTAGCACGCGAGAAACATTAATAGTCATTTAGATAGTCTTTCAACTGCAAATCAACAAACAAGAAGTGGAATATGATTTATTTGATGTAACCGATCAGCCTTTTCGCAAAACATTTGATGGTTACCCAAATTTGAAAAGTAATAAAAATTACAAACTTTCATAGATTTGGTTGAAAGAAATGAAAATGTTCTACTCTTAGTAGACAACTATGTAAGTAGTATAATTTTTAGACTAGCCTTATGAGCTTTTTTAAAAGTGATCCTTATCATAAATTTAGGCTTATATATGTGACTACATAAAGACTATAAATGTAGCAATGAATTATCATGACCTGGTACCATAAAGCCATACTTTAAACACTTAACTAGAGGTGGAAAGGAAAAACTTCTCATTTAGTCACCTAAACTCTTACATTCTTATATCGAATATCTAAGAAGATTAAAGATATACACACAACTCGATGGGAGAATTCTAACACTTTTGAGGCCTATTCGAGCCCATAAAAATGTCTTGAAGCCATTCAAGAACTTTTGGTACATTATGGGAACATGAGGTAAACTCACATACATGAAAAAATACTAAACCTTTAATCTACAAATATTCAAGAAAAAAGACTTTTAAATATGACCGAAGAACATTAATGTTTATGTAAAGATCCTAAAACATTGATTATTTATCTAATAAAATTATTTTAAAAGTATAGTTATTACAATATTATATATGATTTAATGCTTAATTAGATCATTAAGGTCAAATTTAAAATAGAGTAATTTCTCAAAGTAAATAAGTTGTTTTTTATTTATTTGCAAATTGTTTATTTTATATGGAAAGTGTTAATGAAAAAATGTGGGAGTCAAAACTATTAGATCTGTTCAATTGAATCAAGCCTAAGGCCGTTAATGACATCTCCTTAAGAGGCAAGAAAGGGATCGAGAGTGAGAGAGCAAGAAACTAAGCAGGAGTGAAAGAAGTGACTAAGAAATAGGCGATCGAGCAAGCAAAAGAAGCAATTAATGATATGCACCTCATATATATTAGTTTTGTTGTTTTTGTTTTCTTCAACTGACTATAATATGTCATTTATTTCTCCATCCAAACATCCTGTCTTGATACTCCAAGCTACTAAATTGTTTTGTGATAGTTTAACTGCTCAAAAGTCAACATAACACTTTATAAAATAAAAATAAAGGGGCTACTCATTGACTTCAAATGTAGACTACTCCTTGACCTTACCTAGGCTCTTTGAAGAACCTCTTAGCTATGCCTCCTTTGAGTCTCCCTCATAAAACCCATCCTTGCACTATATTGAAGTGTCACTTGGAGATTTCAATCAAGTGAGACAACTTAGTAGAAATTCTCCAAATACCCATTAATAAAAGAAAAATTTAAAAAATTCTCGAAAACTCTGACTCCAAAAAAATCATGTGATCAACATGAATATCGAGGCAATCATTGAATCAAAAACTTTTGACATTAAAATAATGATCATTTAAACTCCAAATTTGATTTGCTTATAGTTGAATTGTCTCAATGAGACAAATCCAATAAGCCTGAGATCATCCAATTCTGATATCATCAAAACACTCAGATGTTGAATAAATGTTTTATAATCGAGGGAGTCAATATGGGTCGTACGATGAAGCATTTTATATTCTTGTTCATATTATCAAAATGTTCTTTCCAAAAGGCCTATAAATAGAGTGTCATTCTTCATAAGAGGGGGGAGGAAGAATAGAGAGAGCTCCCTTTCATTTTTCAGCCATTATAAGTGACGACCACCACCAACTATTATCTCTAACAACTATTATCACCACTTATGGTCAAAATTAGAATTTGCTACCATCTCCAGAATACTAACAAGATTTAACCTTGTTATTGTGTATGGTTGTCCACTTGTGAACACCTACTTTTTATTCTCTCTATTAGGGGAAATAGTCCATATTGGTTGGTGTTAACTATCCCTTTGTGAACACTTCGTTTCTATAATCTCCCTAAAAAAAATTCAGAAGTCTATCTAATCTCCCTTTCTTCAACAATGAAAAAGAAGAATTACAGTATCAATTATTATACATTGAATTTTACAATTGGGCCCATGATTTTTTTTCTTTTTGGATTTTCAACATACAATTTTTTCGGGACTTACTACTTTTATCTATGTGTGATGAATTTTGTACAATGTTGAGATGTAAAATACACACTCAATCGGCTCAAATTTTCTTACACGTAACAATTTAGCACCATTTGTGGGAAAATATTCTTGACTGTGGGGCAACCTTTGCTACAACCTTAAAGAATTGTTTATGTCAATATTTATGTTGAAATCTAAAAGATTGTGGTCTAACAAGTCTTTCTAATATTTTGTGCTTCTATGATAACCATTATGGCAACTACATTTCATAAAGTTTCCAAAAAATACAAAAAGGCTTCAAGTGAATCTCAAACTCGATATAATTTCCAGTTAGATTTTTACTCCTTATGTAATGTCATAGTTTTAATATAAAAAGACAGTAATGAATTAAAGATAAAATAATATCCACCTTCAATTTGGGATACATGTGGCATTCACCTCTTTCATAGTTTCAAGCAGAAAACCCGCCGGAAAATGTTGTCGGTATGAACTTACCGTCGGGTAAACCGACGAATTAGCCGCCAAAAAAGTACCGACAGTATATTCGTCGGAAACACCATTAGATTATTTCCGACGAAAAAATTGCCGGTTTGTACTCCAATATTTTCGGCGAATGTATATCCGTTGGAAATGTTGTCAGAAATTGCAGTTTTTCTATAGTGTATCGCCATTGATGACTAGCATCATAAATCGCTACCATATCCAAAATACTGATAAAATTTAACCTTGTTGTTGGTTATAACTTTCCGCCTATGGAAACTTGCTTTTTGTACTTCCTATTGGTAAAATCAAGCTAGTTGTTCGGTGTTAACTGTCTATCTATGGATATTTGATTTTTATAATCTCCCTCCATAAGTCTATTTAATCCTTCCACCCCTCTCATAGTTGTAGGAGCTGCAGAATCATTAACTTGAAATAATTATCTTAATTAATCATAAAAATACTTAATTAGTCATAATTAACATATTTTACAAATATTAAATTAATTTATGAAATATCTGAAGTCAGGTAAACCTCCAACCTTGAAAAAAACAACATAAATAAACATTGTTCATGATACTATAATTAAGTCAAATTCCTTAATCAAGATTAATGATATAATTAATATTATTTAATCGTAAAGAATAAATTTAATGAACATAATGAGATGTTTATAATTAATTAAATTTGCTAATACATAGAAGCGATTAACACCATAGTGATGATATTAAGCACATGGTTAGAGTTGTAAATGAATCTAGTGTTCAACGAATAGCTTGTGGCTTCGCTTGATAAGAGCTTGTTCATATTCGTTTAATAAGGTAAACGGACGAGTCTGGACACTATTGATAAATACTCGATAGCTAAACAAAAAACGAGCTCAAACAATCTGACATTTGGTTAGTTTAGGTTCACGAACAGTATTGTTTAACGCTAGCGAACAAGCCCGTTAGGAGCTTGATTAGAGTTTTGAGAATAAATATTATTAAATTAATTTTACTAATTTATTTTTAAAATCCCGAATGCCGCTCGATTTTTCGGTTAGACTATTCGCTCCCGCTCACACATTAGGGGGAAAAACCCCAATTCTTTTAGTCCCAAAATGTGCAAGAGAACTTGATTTTACTCTATATAATGAAAGATATTGGGAGTTCGTTTTAAAGATGGCAGACGAGTTGGGTCTACAATGAAGTTTGGTAGACAGTTCGGTAAGCCAGGCGGGGCATGTGGATCTGCAAGATGCCATAATGAAAAAAAAAATTGATTTTGTTTATAGGCTCGAGCTCGTTTATAGGCTCGGCTCATTAAACGAGTTGCTCTTTAATAAGCTCGAAAAGCCTAAATGAACCGAGCTCGAACATGAGCTGAGCTCAAGCACAGGGGTTATTAAACGAACTCGGGTTCAAACATGTATGAAAAAAGCTAAAATCTTATTGAGCCGAGCTCAAATGAAATCATGACAAATGAGCTCAATTTGGAACATGCCGAAGCTCAGTTCGGCTCGATTCATTTACAGTCCTACGCATGGTAACAAAATAAATAATAATTAAAATAATTTTCACTTGCAAATATAAATGAAATAATTCAATAAATAAAAAACAAATAAATCACTCTTAAAATTATGACTAATTTATGTAATATCTATATACATTTTGAATAATTATTGATAAAATCCAACCAATTTTTTTTTAATATATTCATTATGCGTGAGACATTTGACTAATCCTATTCAATTGATTAATAACACATAAACTAAAATATTGTGTAGAGACCAATCATTTTATTTTATTTAATGGAGAGCTGAAATAAATAAATACATTTAAAGTATAAAAGGATTGTGATCTATAGTTTAAGCGGTTAAGTTCTAATTTCTCCCATTTCTCATCTTGTGTGAAAATGAGGGATCTTTCGCTCTCTTGAAAACACCGCTTCAAACGTTGAATACCAAAAATCTCAATTCTACATTTTCAATGAATTTATGTACACTTTTAATAATTTTCTTGATTATTTGACGTGTGATTTAAGAGCCTTGAAATTATTTTTGTCTCCGATGTATTGTCCATTACCATGATAATTTATTTATTAAATTATGCTGGTATTTATTTTGAGGTAAAAATTCTTTTAATATATAATTTATAACGAATATCTTTAATGTTCATTATTTATAAATTCATTACAAAATTTTTTTATAATCATTAATTTCTCTATTTATTTAAAAAAATCTACCCACCAAAAGAATAATATCAATTGTTTTTAAAAATTTAAAAGTTTTGTCAATGAGAAAATTTATGTAGAAAATTCTGAATCAGACACCCTATAATTGAATAATCAAGAGCACAATCATTAAAGCAAATTGAATGATTCTCATCTCCATCATATGTATTTGCGTGCACAAGCATTGCACAAGATTTTTGTACGGCGCCAACGTCTCTCTGGTCCCTTCCAGATAATTATCCGGCATTTTTATCTGCAATTATTCCGCGCTTCTCATCCAAGAGTAAAGTTCGGTGAGCAGAATCGCGAGGGTTTGGTGTGTTCTTCGGAGTTTGGGTAAGCGTGTTTCTCATTAGCAGCGGCAGAGCGACTTCTTTCCTCTTGGTGCAAACTGGTACGAAACCTTTCTTCCTCATCCTACTTTGTCAAAGCCGGGGATTTTGTGTTTTTTTTGCTATCCACGTTTTCACCTCTCTCTGTGGCGGTGTATTTTGATGCGAGGCAATGCGTAAATTTCTTTGCTTTCTGCTCCTGTTCTTATCAGCTTGAACGTATCAGTTCCAGATTTGAAGTTCTGGTGTATAGTGTTAAAAGTTGCTTATTCCAGGATCGGTATTATAGGTTACTTGGTTTTTTGTTGTTCGCGTGCTTGTAAATGTGCTGAAACTGAAATTTTGGCCTTGTTTATATTTTGTATTATGTATTGCTACCCTTTGGATAGTTAGATTATAGTTCGAGTTATGATTTTCAATTTTTTGTGATTTAAAAATTTATTTTGGGATTTAGATCTGAGGTCTCTTGGATATTTGGGTACGTCAAATGTCGTGTGTGGAGGTATTAAATGAAGATCTAGGGTATTTGTCTTGCTTTAATGTGGTTCCTGGCATCTTTTTAATTTTTTCTACCTCTTCTATTGGTTGTTATATGCCATAATTCTTGAAATGATGTAAATTGTTTCATCAAGAACCAACTTTGTAGCAAATTTTTGAGGAATTAGAGCAGTAAGGAGACATTATTATCATATTCAATCAATATGTTAATCATTTTGCTTGTCTAGTAGTATTTTCTTGGATTATTAATGTGGTGTAGCATACTTTTGTGTCCATGATGAATAAATCTGAAAATTTCAACAATACCTAAATTTTTATAATGCAGAAATTAAATTAAACTTAATGACCATCCCCTTTGCAAAGCTCTCATCTAGCTCTCCTTTAGATGTCAGATGCTTCCTCTATTTCGCTAATCACCATCCCCTTTTAGTCACCACTGTTAGGGTTGTGCCCTAAAGAAATATTATTGTAATATATTTTCTATGGAAATAAATATTTAAAGACAAGTTTAGCATGTTTCGATATTATCATTTGATATAATATTTTTGTTCCATGATTATTTATGCAACCATAATTCAGTATATAATTATATACAAGAGGATTGAATTATGGATAATAATCAAAACAAGTTCATAATTATTAATTATAGTTGAAATCTATAATTAAATATTATTAGTACGGTCCATCAACATTAAGAATGGAATAATCTTATCCGGATTATTTGATATGGAGATATTAAGGATGGAGGTACTTTATATAATATGATTATATAGAACTGGATCAGATAAATTTTGAATTCTCTAATAAATTATGTTTTAATTATAGAGAATTTAAAATTAATCATAAAGATGATCATATATAAAACAATCTTAATCCTGAGTTATTAATAAACTCCTATTTGTGACATTTAGTTTTTTGATTTACTCGGAACTAGTTTGGAAGAAATAAACTCAATCCTTGTATTTCAGAAACACAATGAAACAAATGGCTGTGAATGTTAATATACAGATATGAAATCCATTCATTTCAATTTTGAAAGTTAGAAAATTAGTTCCCTTGAATGATTAATTCAGAACTTGCACAATTGAGCGCTCAAATTTTGTGACTAGGTCATAAAGTTTATTGTTCATTAGAGAATTAATTGGAATTCAAGGATTAAGATATAATTAGTGAGGTGACAGAATTACCTAGCTCTAATTATGAACTTTTTATGGAGGATTATTTTATATGTAATAATTAAATCAATGGACGATTCAATTTTTTAATTGAGTAAATTATACTATAATTTCAAGAGTGCAATTTCATATTTATAGTGGAATAATATTAAAATTAATAATTTTGATTTATTAATTTAAGAGTTAAATTAATAATCAAATTTATTGGAGCTTGAATTATAGGTCCATAGGTCCCTTCTTCATCATATAAGCTCTATTATATATTGAACACTAAGAATGTGACATAATATAAATGTTAATTATGATCACATTAGTAACATATTTATGATCACCTTTTAATTTTATATTTCATGAAGATAATGATGACTCATCATTAATATTTTCTTAATATTAAAAGATAAAGATAAGATTGATGATAAATCATGATGTGTCATGATAATATCTTTTAATATATAGATAAGATTAAAGATAAGATTGATGATGTGTCGTGATAATTATCATTTTAATATCAATTCAAAATGCTTCATGAAATACTAAGAGGTGCTTATGAAAAGATGTGAACTTTTCTTATAAATAAGAATTAAGTTTTACATGAAATGGATGATGATACATAACTCCTTCATGAGAGATGAAAGAATATGTATGAGAAGAATGTTGCTCTCATTGTCTTTTCTTTTGAAGGATTAAATTGTGTTTAGAACACAAATTAGATTCAAAAGAAAAAGTGTTCATCAATAATTAATTGATTGTGCCCACTCACTAAAATATATTTTGTGGGGTGATTAGAAGAAGAAGGCTTACGGTCTCAATCAACGTTTCGACGAAGAAGATCTCAAATCTCAATCAATAATTCGGTAAAGTTTTCTTCATTTCATATTATAAAGTTATTTATTAAGAAAATTAATATTGAGAATGTCTTAATTTAATTTTCTAAAAATCCTGATTTTTATTTCCGCATTTTATATTATGATATAAAAATTTCAAACAACCACTTCCCCCGTCCTATGCACTAGTAACTTCCTCCCCTCCCATTGAACTTATCTTTTGCTTTGGATCCTTCGTAATTCATTGTGGCCCCTTCTCCTCGAGCTCCTCAAACAACCCCCAACCTCTTCCTCGCTTGAATGTTAAGGATCTAAACTAGCAAGGGTTATGTACTAATATCTTTCCACGACCAACTTTTAAATTAGCTTTGTGGAGAATCGAGCTGGAGAAGTTTTTTTTACCTTCAATGAACTAAATGATGGTGTGAAAGCTTGGGATCTAGCGCTCTGTGGGCTATGCATTGAAAAAAAAGTTCATTCTATGGTGTTCTTGTTGCAATAAAAAAAACTTGGAAGCTCTCAGCTAACTTAGAAATACTTATCTTTAATGAAATTGTTTTTTCTATCTAAATTTCTCTTGTTGGGAATATTTCAACTCAATTTAGATGGAGGGCCATGATTTTTCTTTGATTGATCATTCATCTTAAACAAAAGGTCTATTGACTCTAATCCTAAGAAGGACGGCTTTTTGACAATTTCTTTGTATTAAACTTCTTAGGCTCCACCCCGTGTTGTTGGAACCCTAAAAGGATCTCAATTGCTAGCTAGTTCATTAGGCTTATTTGTCTCTTGTTTGGCTCAATATATGTTAGATTTAAATGATTAAAGGTTTAAAAAATCATAAGAAAATAAATATTAAAACAAATTAAAATCATTTGTATAATGCATAGAGCTGTTAATGACTCAAACACGATAAAAAATAGTCCTATCAATGTCAGGCTCATTAAGAAAATGAGCTCAAAATATTTATTCAATTTGATTTATTTAATGATTGAACCAAATAAAGGTTTCTTAGCCAGCCAAAGCTCAATGCTAGCTTGCTGTTTAAGAAAGATAAACTTTTTTTAGACTTCTAATCACTACATTTGGACATTGTTGAACTGCCCTTGTAAACAGATATTGCCATTTGCAGAAGAAGAGTTATTAAATACAGTGCATGCTCAGACGATATTCTTTTAGACTTATGGGGATGCGTAGAAGCTATTCATATTTCATGCATTTATCATAGTAAGAGCTTATTAATTTGTTGTGATCGCATTGTGCTTAGGATTGTATTGATTCTGAACAAGTTATATTTTCAAATTTGTAATTAAGGCTTCCTTTGAGACAACTTTCGTATTGCTTTCTAAAACGACTTTCTAGTAAAAAAATTTCAAATTCAAGAAATTTTTGTACTAGAAAGCTGTTTTAAAAAGCAAGAAGAAAGTTGTCCCAAACGAAGCCTAAGATTCACACGAAGCATAATTATCATACATTCAACATGCTAAGGTTTCTTGGTCTCGTTTTGGCTGTTTGCAATCAATTTATTTGTGTAAGTAATAGCACTAAGCTTACAAAAATGGCCATGCTAGTTGCTTTGCATTTGTAATGTGGTATGAAAATATTTACTTTTAAATGTTGAAACTAATAAAATGTCTGCTTTATTCTGCAACAGTTGAATCAAAATGAGCAGCACAGATGATGGCCATAATTCCTACTTCCCTTTTGGAAATTCTTTCAGGCTAATATTTTCAAGGAAATCTCACATTTCCCCCAAATTCCTAGCCTTGCTGAATGATTTTGAGCTAATGTTAGCTAGAAGCTTGAGAAGTCTTGAACCAAAGGATTCATCAGAAATCTTTAGCCTTTCTTGGATGAGAAAGGCTCTCGAGTCCTTATCACTGATTCACACAAACATCAAAGGTTTAATTACTGATCTTCAATTTCCCCTCTCTGATTGGGATAATAGTTGGATGAATGTGTACTTGGACGACAGCATAAAATTACTTGATATTTGCATTGCTTTAAGCTCCGAGCTTTCTCGGTTCGATCAAGGACAGCTCTTATTACAATATGTTCTGCACATATTAGATCCTTCAATCAATTTTCCATCATCAGAGCAACTAAAAAGAGCAGCTGAATCTCATCATGAATTGATGTGGAGGTTCAAGTCGAGGAATCCCAAGCTTGAACACTCCCATGACATCTTACAGAAACTTGCAGAAAAGCTGTACATTGGTAAGGTGAGGAACTCATCCAAAGGGAAGGTGCTAATGAGAGCTCTTTATGGAGTAAAGGTTGTAACCATATTTGTTTGCAGTATTATTATAGCAGTATTATCAGGTTCTTCCAAGCCTTTAATGGAGTTGAATGTTCCTGAGAAATTCTTCTGGTCTAAGGCCTTTAATGAGTTGCAAGTTACCATACTCCCGGAGGTCAGGGCCCATCTTTCAAGTGAAAAGGTATCACTTTTGAAAGAGCTGGAAGCTGTGGAGATCTCTGCAGGCAAGTTACATAACCTTATATGTAAAAAGCAAGAGAAATTACTTTGTCAAGGTAATGTTGTTGATTCTGAAAAGTTTGCATCAATGGAGAAATCAGCGGAGAATGGGAAGAGAGAAGAGGAAGTGATACTGTCACAGAAACTGTCTGAACAGGATGAAAGAAAAAGATTACAGGAATCTGTTGCAGACTTGGCTGAAAGAGCAGAGAAGCTGTTTGAAGGTGTAGATATTCTGTCCAGTCGAGTTGACGATTTCTTCCAGATTTTGATGAATGGTAGGGATGCTTTACTTGCCAATCTTAGAGTACTCGATCAACCAGAAGAGAAAAATGCTGTGAATTGATCAAATTATCTATATATGTTTTCTTTATAAGCAAGAGGTTCTATGTGGAAATGGCCTGGTGAGAATTTCTACCTCTTGATAGTGTTGTTTGCTGGAACTTATTTTAGTGGAATTATGATATTTGCAAATCTGTCCTCCAATGTTTTAGCTAATTGTCCAATGCTCATAGGGATCTGGTTTTTAGATGCTCTGATCTGCTTATTTTTGTAACATCTTTCATGTATCATAAGTTTTAAATGTTTAAAATTGTGAAATGAATAAAGATGATTGGTAATGTAATAATAGATCAAATAAAGTATTAAATTTACATATTCTTATGTATTATAAGCAAATCAGTTGAAATTTAATTTTATTTATAGGGATTATGATGTCCACAATTAGAAAATTAATAGTCAACAACATGGTTAAATAATGAGAAGAGTTCTAAAGATGGCGGCGATTGCTGACAATGATCGCCGGTTGCAATGGTGATTATTTTTGGCAATAATTAGTGGTAGTAGTCGATGACAATAGCCGGAAAAAATGTAAGAGAGTTCTCCAATTCTGCCCTTCTATTTTCTTCCTGTCACGTGGAGAATGATGTTTTATGTATAGGCCTTTTGAGATCATCATTTTAATAATTTGAACTAGAATCGAAAACATTCAATTGTACTATTCATATAAATTATTTTGATCATAAAGCAATTATTGAATATTTAAGTGCCTTAATAATGTCAAAATTGTGATCTTGAGCTCGTTGCATTCGTTTTATCGAACCGCTCGATTTGGCCATAGGCATATCAAATTTGAAGTTAATATGATCATCATTTTAATCTTAAAAAATTTAATTTAAATATTACCTCGAGATTCATACATATCATATAATTATCTAGAGTCATATCATTTACTAATAAAATTTTAACTTCAAAAAGTCACTTCTTCTTCTTTTTTTTTTTTTAATTTCTTTCATAATTTTGTGAGCAAAAACAATACATTAAATTCAATATCTAATTCATTCATCTCTTGAGATTAGACTAATATTTTTTTACTTAATCAAATTTTGCAGAACATAACATCAGGATTGTTTGAAATTTTCAATATTCTATTAATAAACAAATGCACAAAAGATCTTAAAAATATCATGTCAATAATTTGCATAAATACAATTGAAGATAAACCCTAAATAAGAATATTAAATAAATATTAATATGATTAAAAAATAACTAAGACTGTTTATGGGCATTATAAGCTTATTTCTTGTGCATTATGTGAGATTAATTAATAGTTAGAATTGATTATACTGATCTCTTTATAAGTAATTAATATTACTTATAACTTCTCTATGTTTTTTTTAATTACATTTACATCAGTTGTTAGATATTTAATTACATATTTAACTACAATTAGTTTCCTAAAACATGTCTCCTTTGCTATTAAATAATTATCTGACTATTTGTATATGACAATTTTAATACCAAAACACAACGGTGCTCCAATTTTTAGTCCTTCGACTCTATAAAATTGATTCAAAATAATTCCTTTGAGACTAAATTAAAATTAATTTTGTATAATCAAAGAACTAAATTATGATCAATTTTATATCACAATTATAATAAGAGGTATTATTTTAAATTAATTTTATATAGTCGAGAGTTTAAGGCTTCATTTGGGACGACATTCTTACTCTTCTTAAAACTCTTTCTGGTTCAAAAATTAAAAATTTTGAACTAGAAAACTACTTTAAGAAACAGTAAGAAAGCCGTCCCAAATGAAACCTAAATTGAAATAACTTGATACTCTGAGACTAAATTAACCATACACGAATCAATTTGAGAATAAATTTCTATTACAATAATATATATATAATTTTTATGACTTTCAACAAATTTACTCATAAACTCACACATAAATATGTATTTAAAATCTCGAATAAATTAATGACGTCGTAAGTTTTATTTAGGACAGCTTTCTTACTGCTTTCTAAAGCAGTTTTTTAGTATACAAAATTTTTAATTCTAAAAATTTTTTATATTAAAAAACTGCTATAAAAAAAGATTAAAAAACAATCCTAAGCATGGTCAGGTAACACGCTGAAAACAGGATAGGCTATTAGCTGCTCATATTCCTACTAAAATATATGAAGAACATCAAGTGGGGCAAGAAATAACAGGATTTACGTTATCTGAATAAGTGGATATATACTATCTAAGGCTTCGTTTGGGACGGCTTTTTTATTGCTTTATAAAACGGAGTTTTAGTACAAATTTTTTTATTTTTTTATTAAAACTCCATTTTAGAAAGCGGTAAAAAAGCCGTCCCAAATGAAGCTTAAATCGACTACGGCACCACCCTTCTTTCTTCTTCCTTCTACAATTATCATTTGACCAGCAAATAGGAAGAATCTAGAAAATTCTAAGAACAAGAAACGGAACAGACAGTCATTTATAACTCACAAAACCTGCTCAAAGAAAATTTACCAACCTATGAAGCACAAATACTTCAAAAAAACAAATCTTATTTATTAGTGTAGCACACATTATATACAGCACAACCACACCACAACATTTATCCAACAGTGTTGATGCATTAGATTTGCTAAATCATATTTGAATTTAAACAGAACTGCAATATAGGTTTCGTTTGAGATGACTTTCTTATTGCTTCTTAAAACGGTTTTTTAGTGCAAAAGTTTTAATTTTTGTACTGAAAAGCTGCTTTAAAAAGAAGGAAGAAAGCTGTGCCAAATGAAGCCATAATTTCATGTTTTCACAATAGGCAAGGATTATACAACTCAAACTCAAATCCTGCATAGCAGGTCCAATATTGGCGAATTCAAAAAGAAAAACTTTGCAAAGATTACAACTTCTAATCCCCCGCAAGTCAAACACCCGTAGCAGTTGTATCAATGAATTCACAGATTAGTTCACTACAGAGAAATAAAACGAAAAATAACATATACGTCTTGCATTTGCTCCAGGTCACCTCATCAGATTCAAATACATCCTGCCATCTCATCCTTTAACGATTATAATCTCTTTTTTTTTTAGCTTGATCTTCCAGACACAATAAGCAGAAAACAACGGGATCAAGCAAAGGAGATATGGGAAGATAAAATCTTCCTTGAACAAATGACATGGTGGCCACAATTACAATTCCAGGCAAGATTTTAGAAATTAGATTTAAGGTTCAAAAGTTCAAACAGATTTGAATCTGAGATTGATTTGAATGACATAATAAATATTAAAATTATTTTAGTATAACTTAAATGACATAACAATGGAAAATATATTGTTAGAGAACTATATTATGACAGAATATAACTAGAGAATATCTTTCATAATTTTCATAACTTAAAAGCAAAAGAAAAGAATTGATCAATTCATCCTAAAATCCAATGAAAATCTATAATAATGCTAAAAAATAATATATCACTTTGATACCCTCTCAATCTAAATGTTCAAAAACATGCCCTAAAAATACTAAACAAAAACAATTTGAAAAATAAAAGTTTCATAGTCTCAGAACTTTCATCATTGGGATTGGAGAAGATGGCTCAATGGAAGATGACGAAGAACTACCAACAAATAACAGACGAAGAGAGAAGAAGAAGTTGCTTTGGCCGATTATTAAGTTTCGTTGCCAATAAAAAGCAATGGATGTTCATCTTTCATGACTCACAAAAGCCTTTTTTCCTGCTCAACACGAATATTGCTATAGTCCACTCCTAATACTCAAGTGAAATGGAAAAATGATCCATTCCTTAAGGCACTTGCTTTAAGATCAGATTAACTTTAAGTGGAAATTCAAATGATTTGGCAATTTTAAATGATTAAATTGAGATTAGGCCAATCCCAACTTATCATAGGAAATAACAGGCCTAGAGTTAATTCTAATCCAGACGGTGTATCAGGATCGAGGCAGACAGAGAGTGGATTGGCAAATCTAGAAAAAAAAAAAATTTCTTTTGGAGGGTTAAAAAAAATTCATGCCACTGATCTCATGTAAATCTCAGTCCCTTCAAAGAATTATCAACTTGATTGACTAAAATTCATGCCTCTTAAAAGTTGTCACAATATTAACTAAATAACAAATTTCACTTCCACTAAAATTGAATGTCATAACACAATTTATATTTACATAATTAGCCAATTGTCTTTTAAACTTTTTTCTCAATTGTGTCAACTTTTTTCTCAGTTGTTCAATTTTTTAGTTATTAAAATAAATGCCTCACTATTATAACTATCACTCAAATATCCTAGGTAAGTGTTCCCATAACCAATACCAAAGGATAAAGACTAAATATTGAATTTATATTATGATGGCAAGTTATTTAGCCACTATAAAAAAATCAAGTCAATGATCGGTCATAGATATCTTTGATAACTCGAATGCTCATTTGACTAAAACTTTTTCTCCTTATTGCACATCAAATCAATTCTTGTAATACTTGATCAAATTGTTTCTTAAGATCAATAAATCATATAAAGACATTACTTTCCTATCTTTTCTTTAACAATTGCCTTAGTGCTGCAATCTTCTATAAAATAAACCTCGACAGAAAATCAAATTGATTCACTAAAAAAGACTTAATTATTTCAAGCCTTTGCTTCATTACTCTTTCCTAATAATTTCATTACAACAACAACAACAACAACAACATCAAACCTTTATCCAACCATGTGGGGTTATCTACATGAATCTTTTTTCTCCATTGTGCCCTATTAAAAGTTAAATTCTCACTTAAATCTAATAAACAAAGATCATTTCTAATATTTTCTAACAAATTCTTTTTAGGTCTATCTCTCCCTTTCTTAATATAAGTCAAACCTAATACATCTACGTTCCTAACCGAGACATCGGAAGGCCACCATTTTATGTGAACAAACCATCTAAGGCGACTCTCTCTAATCTTATCTTCCACTGGCACTACTCCAACCTTTTCATGTATATGCTCATTTCGTATCCTATCTCTAAGGGTAAAGCCACTCATCCACTTGAGCATCCTTATCTCTGCAACACTTAACTTAGTATTATGCTTCTCTTTTAATGGCCAACATTCGGCACCATAAACAGGTCCACCACCATCTTATAGAATTTTCCCTTAAGTTTGAGGGGGACTTTTCTATCACACAACAAGCCCAATGCATTCCTCCACTTCAACAATCCAACTTGAATTTTGCTGATAATATCCTCATCTATTTCACCATCACTCTGAACAATAGACCCAATATGTCTAAACATGTAAACTTATTAATGACTTAATCATCCAAAGTCACAATCCCCCACTAGAACTATTATTACTAAAATTACACTCCATATATTCAGTTTTAGATCTACTCAAATGAAAGCCTTTAGACTCTAAGGTTGAACTCCATAATTCAAGTTTACCTTCAACTCTCTCTCTAGTCTTATCAACAAGAAGAATATCATCAGTAAAAAGTATACACCATGGTACAACCTCTTGCAAATGTCTAGTGAGAACCTCCATGACTAAAGCAAAAAAGATATGAACTTAAGGCTGATCCTAGATGTAATCCAACTAAAATAGGAAAAACACTTGGTCAAACCACCTTGCGTCTAAACACAAGTAACACCTCCTACATGCATATCCTTAATGACTTGAACATAAGAATTATCAACCCCTTTCTTTTCTAGAACTCTCCATAGCACTTCTCTTGAAACTTTATCATATCCTTTCTCTAAATAAATAAATATCATATGTAAATCCTCCTTATTCTCTCTGTACTTCTCCATCAAACCTCTCAATAAATATATAGCTTCCATAGTAGACCTACCCGGCATGAATACAAATTGATTTTGAGAAACGTTAGTATCACGCCGCAACCTATGCTTCATAACTCTCTCCCATAGTTTTAAAGTATGACACCTTAATTCCTCTATAATTCGCACAATCTTATGCATCATCTTTATTCTTAAAAATAGGAATCAACACACTCATTCTCCACTCATCTGGCATTTTTTGTCTTCAAAATAATATTAAAAAGAAATGAGTTTCCTAATAATTTCATTGTGTAAATAAAAAAATTAATTCCCATTTAATCACTCCAAACCTGAGCATCTCTTTGATTCTCAAATACTCTTCAAATCTAATTAGGAATATCTTCTAGGCCTGAAGCATTTGCCTTTATTCATCTTCCTAAATGCTAAACTAGCTTAATTCACTGGATCCATCTATAATGTACTTCATGATTATGTTCATGATGCTCTTCTATGAGATTTCTTCATTACAACACTCAATAGTTTCTTAAATAGCATTACTATTTTTCTTATTGAATTGATTCTCACTTAATAGTTTATATATCAAAGAGTATTAGCAAAATATAGATTGATATAAAATTAAGATTAACAAAAGATTGCACCTTCATCTTAGTAAAGCACCTAATTTTCCATGCGAACAAGCTACAGTAGAAGACAACCAATAGGCTTTAAATAACTTGCCAATTTCTTTTTTTTTACCCTTGTATTTCCAAGGTGAACAAATCATTTCCAATCAAAATAGAAGACAAAGAGTTGGCTGACTCACCAAGGAAATCATCAGCACTTTAAGCAGAATTTGTGGATATCTATATCCATAAACATTATTTAAAACAGGAACTAGAGCACCCCGCTAGTTCAGCAATTCATAGATGGATCAGTGAAGACATAAAAAACAATCAACCAAGTGCGGCAGAGCATAGAAAGCACACATTACACAGAACACTATAGAATTTAATTTCCAGAAAAGGTAAATTAAGGCTTAGACATAGAAAAACTACTGTCATACTGAAAATTCACATCTTTGAAACAGAACAGCTATATACAAATGTTAACTGATAAATCTAAGATTATACTAACTATAGTATTCGCATTTACATAGGCTTCTTGTTACTGACCAGCCTAGAGATCCCCCAAAGCGAATCCATTCCACTCACATAATGGGGAAGATATTCCAGTCATCATCGTCTCCATCAAGGAAATTGAAGCTCACATCCCTTTGTAACGGAAAGTTGGGTTCACATAGCACTTCATCTCATGGAACAGATTCAGATTATCCACCAGCTTGTGGAAGATATTGCAGCCGCAACACTATCCTCAGTCACACAACCAAAAAGTTAGAAAGAAAAAGATTAACTGCAAAACCGATCAAAATTTTCCTTCAAACAATTATCCATCCCATTTGATACCTGGACGAAGACAGTTCCGTCGGTGTACGCATGAGGATTGATGGCGCGCGTAGTTCTCTGACCACAAACGTTACACGTAAAGGCGACGCGCATCCGCCGCCGAGGAGATTTCGTAAAGAGAGACCACGGAAACGTTGAGACAGTCCGAGCGCCGAAATCCGGCTCAGGTGCAGCCGGACCTTCCATTCCGGAGCCCGTAGTCCAACCTCTCCCAACCGCCGCGCTCAGAACCAGACCCATCGCTTCATCCTGAAACGAATCCATATATTCCTCTAAGAAATCATCAGATCTAACGAAAACTGATTGGTTTATGCATATAATACCTTGGGAAGACGAAAAAGAGAACCGTGGTTCTTGGGCAAAGGGACGAGGGCCGTATCCTCGTTGTCGGCGTGGAAATCATGTCCATCTTCTCCATCTGGACAGAGTTTGGCAAAATAATCAGTTAAATCTTGTGATCAAGTTAAAAAACCAAAAAAGGAGAGACAATAGAAAAGTGGAAGGTACTCTTGGATGAGATTCGGAGAGGGGGAACGCGTATGGATAAGCTCGTTCTCTTTGGGGTGAAGACGGAGAGAGGAGCGAACGAGGATGAAGAGCAGGAGATTCTTGCCGAAGTAACAAGTGACTCCATAGATGGCTTGTGAGATCGACGATGCCGACGGAAGGGACAGAAGCCAAGGAGCTCTCAATTGACAGAGGAAAATCAGGACCAACTTCTCGCAATGAAGTATGTTCCTATGAGCTAAATATTTAAATTATTAATTTATTTTTTTTATTATTTATATATTTTTATTGTAAATATATCTTCATTATTTTCATTATTTAGATACCATATAATTCTTATATATTTATATATTTCATCTAAAATTAATATGATTTTTTTTTTTTTTGTTGCTATCTTCTCTTGTTTGTATATAGTCAAATTTGTTATATAATATTCAATAAAGATAATATATAATATTTTACTTATTTTAGTAGGATATATATAAGCTTTGAGGCTCTATCTAATGCTTCTCTTCAATAGCATACACCTTCAATCCTCTAGATGCAACTATGACCGGCCTATTCTCTTTTCACTACTTTGATAACCTTTCCCTTTATTATTTGCATCGAATCCGTCATAAGAATAGCTCCTATTTCTCCCAATTAGCCACTAATCTCTCTTTGATCATTGTAATCTAAGATGCGCTGACGTCGTACATTACTAATAATTGATCAAGACTTCCATGACTCCATTGGCTTGATGACCATTGGCATGATATTGCCAGTCTCCATCTACGTTTTCCTGGTCTCTGATCATTTCTTGTCGTCGTCTTCAATTGATTTGGTCTCCTTTAGTCACCACCTAAACCCTAATTTACCTTAAATTCCCTTTTGATTATCCTGATAAAAAATGTTTTAGCCCTCGACTACATCAAAATTTTCACGACCCTAGTCAACGTTGTCTCATTTTCTCAAAAGCTTACATGCACATCTACGCCTTTTCATCATAGTCTTCACAGATGGTTATATCCTCTTCTTATTACTACTATGTTCCTCTTTTTCTCTTATTGACTAGATTAGTGGTTGCTATTCCTTTTTTTTTCAAGTCAACGTGTTACCCGTTTATTTTCAGAAAAGTATTACTATTTATATATTATCATATATGCTAAATATTTTAGTAGTGATCTATAATAATTATTATTAGAAAGCAGTAAGAAAACTGTCCCAAACGAATGCTACATGTGATGTAACATACTAGAAAGCTGTTTTAAAAAGTATTACGAAAGCTGTCCCAAACGAAGCCTAATAAACTCTCTATAATTTGACCATTTTGTTAATAATAATGATTTTAATTCAAAAAATTTATGAAGAATAAATCATATAAAAATTGTTGAATGCATTTTGTTAATAATAATGATTTTAATAAATCCCTTTGTGAGATATGCCGCAATAGAATTAGCTTTTGGAAACTATAGCCATAGTTGATAATTTTGTTTGGTCCATTGCATGATTGTAATAGTTATTGGTCGCATTAAATGTTTGACCAACTATGAAGAAGCATTCAATTACATATAAATGAATGTGTATATTTTAGTTATCTGAAACTCAAACATGATTACATAGTTGATTCAACTCATAAATAAGCATAAAATTAAGTAAAGTGTTGCAGAGATGAGGATGCTCAGATGGATAAGTGATTTTGCATTTAAAGACAGAATAAGAACTGAATATATACGTAAAAAAGGTTGAATAGCTCTAACAACATATAAAATAAGATAGAGTC